>PVKZ01004459.1:0-82595 GCA_004027375.1 Macroglossus sobrinus
AAGGAAGGAAGGAAGGAAGGAAGGAAGGAAGGAAGGAAGGAAGGAAGGAAGGAAGGAAGAAAGAAAGAAAGAAAGAAAGAAAGAAAGAAAGAAAGAAAGAAAGAAAGAAAGAAAGAAAGAAAGAAAGAAAGAAAGAAAGAAAGAAAAGAAGAGGAGAAGAAGAAGAGGAAGGAAAGGAGAGGAGAGGAGACAAAAAAGAAAAAGAGAAATTAAAATAGTATAAAATAATAATGCAGAAAAGAATACTGGATAGCCTTACAAGACTTGCTGAGGCAGAACTCCTTCTAGACTATATAATTAGGTTGTGTTGAATAAATTCCTTTAATCTAGATAGCTAATTACCCATCAAAATTTATGACACTGTGTTGTCAAGTAATTTCTACATTCTACCACATGGCACATAACCAGAAGACGTAAATTGTTCCACTTCAGTGATTATTTAAATATAATAGCATATTATCCCCTGATTGACTTGCGGACTCAGCCTACTTTAATAAATGCTTCCCTAAAAGTGAAAGCACATTTACTTTAGAATGAGTGACAAGGTTAGCACTCTAAATTGTAGAAAAATAAGAGTTCTCTACTTAAAACATTAGATAGTACAAATCTGATTTATTAACAGACAAAACAAAACTACTAAGCAAAAGAGTACAAAGCCATCATATTTTCTAAATCTTATTCCCAGTAAAGGCAAACATATAAGTTCTGACACTAACCAAATAACTTGCAAGCACAGGCTGACAATATACCTTCCTGTGTTACAAATAAATAGCAGACCTAGTACACAGGCTGCCAAATCTCTGCTTCAGAACAAACAGGGTTCAGTTGTACTATGTAAACTAAGAGTGCCCAAGGAATAAGCTAGACATTAACTATGAGTGCAAGTCGTAAAAAGCCTTGGGAAACAGAAGTCCAAAGTTATTATTTTGTTGGGGTTGGATATCTTTGGGGTTTAGAGATAAAATACTTATACTTCTAGGTTTTCTAGCTTAAATGAACTGAAAGTATAAGTAACTTTTTTAAAAATCAGAAAACAGATTGTATGAGATTGTATGGTTCTAACACTTAAAGTTATTTTCCTGAAAAAGCCTGGGTGTTACCTGTGTCATGCAAATGTTAAAGTGTTTATTAATAAATGAATAGTTACCTTGAGAAGTAGAATATCTTTAAAAAGCTGCTTTTCAATTGAGAATTATTCAGAAACTCAACATACTACAACCAAATTTGTGTTTGTTAAAACATGAAACTCTCATCTATGAAAATGATTCTTATCTTGATATAAATAGGTCATGTCTGGATCATTTTATGAACCATCACATCTTCTAGTCCCTAAAGTCACCATAATTAAAATATCTTCTGTAAGATATATATTTAAGTCAACCAAATAGTAAAATATTTTCCACTGTGATCACATAATAAAAAGAAAGAGAGTCAAAGACTTGGAATTTTCTACTGCTCTGGTCAACTCAAACAATTGACATTCATTTTTTTTTGTTCTTGATAGGTTGTTTTGCCTCTATATCTTTAATATAATCTTTTCTATCTTTTCCAAAGATTTTAATTCTCAAGGACTGAAACCTTACTTTCTGTCTTCTCAATGTCTTTTCTCTAACACACAATGAATAGTCTATAGAGTTAATTTAGGAATATATAAATTGTAACCTCATGGCAATTTTTGAAATAATTGCTTTACTTTTTTCTTTGAAACATTAATGAATAAAAATAACTCCCCTTTATTTGGAAATAAAAAAAGAAAACTATGTAAAACCAATATAATATTGTTAGGAAAAATGCCCAGTTTAAATGAGTAAGAAATATAAATTATAAAATATTTAAAAGAATTTATAGAATTAGTTTTCTTTATCTTCAAAAACATTTTTAAAATTATTATTGACATTCAATATTATTTTATATTAGTTTCAGGTGTACAGTACAGTAGTTAGGCATATATATAATTTACAAAGTGATTCCTTCAATAAGTCTAGTACCCACCTGGTACTATACATAGTTAATTACAAAATTATTGACTATATTCTCTATGCAATAAGAATTTTTTAATGGATGCTGGATGCCCAGTACTGTGATAGACATTATGCTTCACATCAACACAATGAAAAACACAATTCTAATTATGCTGAACATAAAATATCAATTAGAAGACAAAATGTTCATATGTGAAATGATTGTATAAAGCAAAGCAAAATGAATTAAAAATTCAAAATGTATAATGAAAATAATAGTCAATGAAATTTTGGGAGAAAGAAAAGTCAATGTTTTCTTCTAGGAGTTTTATAATTATGGGTCATATGTTCAAATATTTACTCTATTTTGAGTTGATTTTTGTGTAAGGTGTGAAATAGGGAATCATTTTTATTCATTTTCATGTGGCTATCCAGTTTTCTTAATATATTTTATTTTTTAAAAACTAACTTTTTCCCATTATATATTCTTGTCTCTTTTGTTGGAAATTAATTGACCATGTATTTATGGGTTTATTTCTGGGTTATCTATTCTGTTTTACTGATATGTGTCTGTTTTTATGCATATATCGTACAGTTTAGATTACTATAGTTTTGTAATATAGTTTGAAATCAGAAAGTGTGATGCTTCCAGCTTTGTTCTTCTATCTCAAGATTGCTTTGGCTATTCAAAAGAAAGAAAGAAATCATAAAGAAAACAAATAGTCTTCAAACTTCCACTGGGTCATACTTATTACAACAAGCTTAGCCATCTCTCTGCTATATCCCTTTAATGATTTTTTTTCATACTTTCACCCTCTTTTTTCTACCTTTCCACTTCTCTCCTCATTCAACATGTGGATTGGAATACTTCCTTCCACACAGTAAACTGACTAGATTTGATTTTTATTTTTGTTGTTTACTTACTGACCTTAAGCAATTACTTAACCTGGTCAGGTTTCAATTTTCTCCCTTGTAAAGTGAAAATAATAACAATACCTATTTCTGTTATTAAGAATAAAGAATAAATGTGATAGTAAATAATAAGAATTGAAAAACTGACCTGACATACAGTATGTACTTAATAAACTATTACTTTACAGAGAAAAGTGAAGTCATTGGATAAAACTTCCTCAATATCTGCCTATAAATTATCTCAATTATTTTTGTTCTTACTTTATTTTTTCTTGCATAATTGAAAGGTGTTGTTCTTCTGACCGACTTTAACCCTATACCTACATCTGGATCCCAACCTTTCTGCCTCTTTGGGTCTATGCTCCATCAGATGTTTTTCTCCTTTTCTGTCTCTCTGAACTAATGTTTCTCTCAAACATACAAACATACAAAATATAAATATTTAGTCTTCACTTCCTGTTTCTAATTTCTCATTCTGTTTAACTCTGGCTTTCATTGTAATAATTCTCTCTCCAGTTATGTCTAATCTGTTATTTTATGTGGCTACAATTATTTTTTTCAATTTATATAATTTTTATTTTTATATATTATTTTTTATTATTTTTCAAATATATTTAACTACATAATATATTCTTTTCTCATATTCTTATTATTTTGTTTATGTCTTTAATCACCTTAAACATGTTTGTTTTATAGCTTCCAATAGCTTTATAGTTTGAAGTTCCTCAAGGTACAATTCTGCATTTTACAGTGTTTGTTGAATCTCATTCAAGGCATATTACCTTTATATCTTTATAACTTTCTAATCATATGTTCATCTTCAATGGCATTTTAGCTGTGGGATACTTATTTGGCCAAACTTGCTACAGCAAAGCGTACTTTGCCTTTCAGGGACTATCACTACTGGCCAGAGATTATGACTGTGTTACTTCTCAGCTTTAGGCTTCCAAGACAGCGAACAGAATATAACTGGAACCCAAAGCCATAGAAGGCAAAGGCAATAGCTGCAAACTCTCCAAATAGGCTTTTCCCCACCACTTATTATATAAAATGTTTAGCTTTTTTTTTTCACCTTTTTTCCCCCCAGTGCCACTTCTATAGATGTGTTAACCTTTCAGTGGTTTTGATTTTATGTGAAGATGTTAATTCCACCCAGGTGGGCCCAAGACCTTATCTTTTTTCCTTTATGTTTCCTAGGTCCGATGACTAGCAAATCTTGCCGGAATGGTTGCTCTTGTTTTGGTTTTTCATTCTTTAGTTTATATTTTTTTCTGCTTTCCATTTCTTGTCCCATGAGGATTTTGTTTATTTTGGGGGGAACTCGCCAATGCATTAAAATGATTTTTTAAAAAATATATTTTATGCAGAGTTTCTAAGTATTTTAGCAGTAGGTATTTTGAGTTATCTGGTTCTTTGGTACTCAAAGTGTGGTCCTCAGATTACAAAGTCCCCTTATGGGCTTATTAAAAATTCAAAATCTCAAGCATCATCCGAGACCTTCTGAATCAGAATCTGCATCTTAATAAGTTCCCTAGATGATTTAAAGTTTAACAAGCACATTATCAAACAATGGTTAAATGATCATAACTGTATCTTTCACAAGATACAGCAATGTCTGCATATCCAATAAAGAACTTGAGTCTGTGACATGTTCCATCTGTAGTTCCTTTTTTTCTCTTGAAGTTGTGTTTTGCTCTTCCTCTGTTTCTGCTTCTTCTGGGGAGCACTTCCCACGGAGTTAGGTGTCCTCTTATATGTTCTCCAACAATGTCCTATATAAGCTTATTTTATTATATATCATAAATGTGACAATTCCCTCCACAGTCACTTTTAAACTCTTGTAAGACAGGGATTGCCTTTCCTCTAGCTCAGAGCCAAACATTGTATAGGCTTTTGATAAATATTCATGAAATGATTAAATGAATGACTGAAGGGGTGATCTATTTAATCAGGAAATATGGGGTAGGATCATGGAACATTAAGTATAGAATAGTCTCAAATTAGCTAATCCTCTTGGCTGGTAGAATAATTACTTTGTCAATACATTCATGTGTCAAAGCTATATCCAGGAAAGTTAACTCTGAACTAAGTACATATTTGAAAAATATTTATTAAAAAACTATTTTTAAACTTTTTTTTGATATGCATTTTGAGAAGGTATAAAATGAAGGTGTGTGTGTGTGTGTGTGTGTGTGTGTGTGTGTGTGTGTGTGTGTAGAGTAATACTGCTTCTGTATTACTCTAGTTCAATACAGTTGGATAGAGACATGGAATCTGCAGGGAAATGAAAGGAGAGCCAGAAGATCCTGGATCCCAAATATTTCACCTCTTCTGAATACCTCTCCAAGAAGGCCTTCTGTTAATAAGTTCCTCTTCCAGCTAAATTTTTCCAAGACCATGTTCTGTGAAAAACAATAGTTAGAATTCTTTTTGTTTTTCTTATTTTCTTTCTTTTAACCAAAGCATATTTCAAATCCTCCTAGAAAAGCTTTCTAGTAAATTCTCTAATTTGTGTGATTGCTTTGCATCAGGGTACTGATTTTAATTTTAACTTTCACTAAAAATGAAGTTAAACATTGTTAACTGTGAACTTTTGTCATCTGTGGAGTACACAGTTATGTTTTAATGACTGTTTTGCAATGAGGTTATAATTCTGTTTCCCTCCTCTAGGGAAACAAATTCTATAAGATTTTGAGAATCTAGTTATCTTACAATAGATTTGCCTCCTCTCATTATTCTTATCCTGTCACCATATTTTCACTCTACTGCTCAGCATTCTGTGTGCCAAAGTAAATAAATAACACTTCAGAATATCCAGCAACTGTGGCATAATAACTGTATAGTCACCAAATTATAGAAATGCCATTTACCAGACATAGCAGCTCACTTTTTCTTTCTTTCTTTAATTTCCTTAAGGTCTTTTGCAGTTCAGTCTGTAAAAGCAAAGGCTCTTTACCCAAAAGACATTTAGTAATTTTAAACTCCTCGTTCATATGGTCTCCAGTGGGAAATGGAATATTGGTGGGGAGGTCAGAAGGAGCTCTTACTCCAGCTGTTGGAAGCAATCTTGGCTTGGAGAAGAATGTCTAATCTAACCACAGCTCACTGGAAATGTTGGAGCTGTCAGTATCAGTGGAGCAATTCCACAGAAGGCCAAACTCCCAACTGCAGCTTTTCATGAAGAATTCTCATCCTTGTTTCTGTTTAGCGGGCTCCCTTCAGCAGGGGCTGGAATTTATGTAACAGAAGGTAGTGTCAGCAACAGCCTTGCCTGCCTCTTCCAATTACCTCTCTCCCATCCCCAGTGAGCTCCATGTGCCCCTGTGCATTCAGCTCCGACTTGTGCCTCATGCCTCAAATCTGGAAACACACTGAAAACCCCGTTATATGGCCTTTTTACTTGGATTTAAGTGGCTTAATTTTCACTTTTCCTCCTTTCATCATGTGCAGGATACTTTTTCTGAAAGGCAGATTAGATGTTCAATCACTCTGACTATATTTGACTAAAATCTCAAGAGAACGCCATACTGACACACACACACACACACACACACACACACACACACACACACAGGCACAGGCATACACACACAGGCTTTGGGGAGACTACCAGAGGATTGGTATTGTTGCTTTTTTTTCCTTGAAGCATAAACCAGTATCTTGGTTCTTCTGTCCTGGCCCTATCCAGCCAGTGAGGGAGCTCCTGCCGGGAACTGAGGAGTTACATGTTATATCTACGATGCTCATCCACTTTTTTCTTTCATTTTTCTTTTCTTTTATCATGCAATTAAAGAATGTCTGGGGATGTGAGGTCTTGAATTTCTGCATTCTGCCTCTTCTCTCAGTTGCTTACACTCCACATTTCAACCGAGAGTCTCTGGGGTGAAGCTGAGCATCCAAAGGAAGAGCTGTCTTGACTGAGATCCAGAAAGCCTAAGTGTCTTCCAGCGTAGATGCACCTCCTCAGCCGAGTATCACCACATTCCGTAACAGATGTAAAACTCATCTCTTACCTCAAGGGTCCAACAAAAGAGCAACAATCACAGAAGCTAGGATGCATTTTCACTCAGCCCAGCTTGAATAGAATGAAGGCTAAATGGAGAATGTGTTTCCTTTTAGTATTCTCTCCTAACATCTTAGAAAGTGGAGAGATCACTCATCTGCCTGGTTAGAAGAAGAAAAAAAAAAGGAAGGGAAGAGAAGGACATTACTGAATCTGGCAGAATCTGCTGCTGCCAAATTGCTACTCATTTTAAAATTTTAGGGAAAATGAGGTAGATGAGTAAAGCATGTATTGAATATCAGTTATTTATTCATCAGGCATTGATTAAGCCCTTGCTATGAACTAGACAGTATGCTCCATGGTATGTTTCTAATGTGGTTATTTTGTAAAATCTTCAAATAACACTATGTTCTTGTCTTGGGGCAAGGCTGAGTATTGCCTCAATTTTTACAGATGAGGAAACTGAGGCTTTTCTACCACAGAGCCACTGCATTGCAGAGCAAAAATCTGAAGCCCAGTACATTATGAGTTCAAAGATTTTTTTAGCTCACTATGGTGCTCTTGCAGTACCGATACAACATGATGAAGGATAACTAAGGTTACTATTTCAATGAATTGTAATGCTAGTTAAATACCAAAACTATGATAGTGATAAAATCCAAAGAAAAACTTGTTTTTGGGATGATGGGCAGTTATGTGTTTAATAATTATCTTTTTGGTATTGAATGTAAAAAGAAAAAAAGGGTACTAATAATGTTCTTTGTGAATCTGCTCTGTACAGAGAGAGCGTTGCATTAAGCAGTCTTGGTATTACCATAATAAACCAGGAAGGACCAAGGACACACAGCCCCATACATAATAACAAAATCATATTATCACAAATGACAAATCAACAGCTTGACTTTTTTTTTGTGCATATAAAATCTAAATATTTTTAATTCTACATGTAGTTAATTATGAAATCTTGATATGGAATTTAAAATTTTTAGCTAAAGAAGACATAAAATATTTAATTAACTAAATATTTAATAAGAATGTAGTTCATATTAGGGACTGTGATTGACCCTGGAAATACAGAGATTGAAGATATTCTTTTTATCTTGAGGGGAATTATAACTTACAAAAGGCTTAAGAATAAATTTACTTTAAATGGTCTTTAATAAATGTGCTCAGTTGGATCCTGGTTTGTCACAAGTACTTTGACCCTTGGCAAATCAATGAAGAATGGTAGAAAGCCTGTCAAGCTAGGGTACTAGACCCCAGCCTCAGTTCTCCCTAGCATTCAATAAATGATGACTATTCTAGTCTCTAAAAGTAAGTCTTTTTTTTATATCTGTTTCACAGTTTTTTTTTTGTGTATAAATTGAGCTGTTTGATTGATAGAAATTGTCTCTTGGGCTCTGGTATCTATAATTCTTTGAATCTATACTTTGAAAAGTAATGTTCACCCATAGGAGATATTGGAGACTGTGTCACAGTCAGTCATTAATATAAGGGGTAGGTTAAGATTAATTCTTCTACCTCAGCTACTATTTCTAAGTTATAGAATTAATTTCCTCCTCTCTGCCTACTTATATCATGACATGGTTGTTAACCAGATTTTAATTTGAAAGGTTTAAAATTCCATCTCATTTCCAACCCACTCTAAGCTCAAACAGCTAATGAGCAAAAAATTACAAGACAGAAAAGAGGATTTAAAAAATTAATATGATAACAAAGAGTGTCACAGCTGTTAAATGACTACCGCTATTTGACCTCAAGGAGCTTCTTGAAGGAATACTTTTCCTTTAATTATTTTTCAAGAAACTCTCTCACCAGGATAGAGGAAAAGAAGTAAAATATGATAAATTATTAAAAATGGTTTTAGGCATTCAAAATCAGAAGAAAGATGAAACATTCAAAAATAATTTAGGTTATTTCTAGAAAGACAATAGAAATTAAAGGTTTGAAAACTCTAAGTCATAAGCGTTCCCTGGAATGAGCACAATCTGCTTTCCTTGGTGACAGTCCTAGTTATAGCTTGCAATGTAGCCCCTGTGGGTGGCATTCAGCAATGCTCCTAGGTGAGTATGTGATCCCATAGTCACCTAGAAGTAGAGTTTCTCTGCAGTTGGTGCAGCTTTAAGCAGCTGCCCATGGCACGTCTACATAATGGCTCCTGCTTGTAGCAGTTATCAGCTCTACAAGCACCTGTTTTTTGGTCATTGCCAACTCTGTCATTTGGTCACCCACATTCTGAAATGTGATTCTGCATAATGCAGTTCTCTATGTACCTACACCACCTCCAAAGGATGGCTCTTTCAAGGACACTAGAATTTTAGAATACTAGCCTTGGAAAGAAGCTAGAGAACTTGTTTCTTAAACCCCATCTCCACTCCTACTGAACTCCAATGCACACACATAATTTTTTCATAAGGAAACTGAGATTAAAAGACACAAAGTGCTTTGACTCAGAGCTCACTGAAGAACAAGTATACTGGTCACCCAGTGTTCTTTCTACCATATGAAAACACTTGGTGCTACATAATATCACATTCTTTGTTCCCCAATCACTCTTATGTTATTAAAAAGAAACAACATCCTCACACTTGCTTCAGGAAGTCATCAAAGAAACATGATATCTATTTGATTACTTCATAAGGAACATGTGAAGCTTGGGCACTAAAGAACAATGACAAAAGAGTAATAGAAAGACCATAGTACTTGTCATTACTACTTATTCATTTTATAACTTTACACAAGTCATGTAAATATCTTCATGTTCTAAGGTTAAACTTGGTATGTGGAAATCATTTACTAACAATGAACATGTTGGGAATAGGGGATTAAATAGCAAAAGCCCATTTTTCTTTTTATATACAACCCCCTCTCCAGAAGGAACAAAAACCAGATGTGGAAAAAGTTCAAGGTACAGTCTTGAGTGTTCTACCAACCTCAAGCTAATTATGCAAACTAAACTGCAAAAGGGACCTAGTACTTAAAAAAAAAATCTGAAATTATAGCAGATTTTTCAAATGTACTCTAACCAACATTTGGATTTGTATAGTTTACAAAATGCTTCTTTCTTTAATGAATTGCAGTCACAGCATTATAAGCAGTGAATCTAGGCTTGAATTCAGGTCTTCCAACCCTTATTCTAGTGTCTTTATCAATTAAACTGTATCTAAAAATTGTGTGATAAATCTGAAATAGATTATGAAATAGGAAGGGTGCCCATGTGAATTTAGGACTAAGGTGATTTTGAGTAGACAAAACCAAAGAGGATGTTAATGGCTGAAGAGATCTTACACAACAAGGTAGCCAACACCACGTTTTATACACAAATGGAAGACTAAAGGAAAAATGACTTTCTTAAATTCATGAAGCAATGTGATATCACATCCTTGGCTGGAATTCAGATATTCAGATGCTCATGCTACATCTATCCATGGCACATGCACACAAATCTCTGATTTAATCAGACATCTAATTTTTCTCCAACCAAAGAGGGCCATATTGCAGCTCGCCTTGAGGCTTCCAGTCCCCTTACCAATAATAGGCAGGTGCATTGGCATGGAATGTAATTCAGGCCAAGAAAAAGGGAGAGAGATATTATGAGGGGCTCCTGGGTGAAGTTACCTCACAAGAGCATAAAATAGAGACACAAGGTAGAGGCAGCACTTCTGACTCTGGATACTGTTGGGTGTGAATGTGATGCCTGGAACTATTACGGCCAGCCTCAGGAAGAACTCAGGAACTGAGTTAGTTAACCCTGTGATATTAAAATATAGAACTTTGTCTAAGAAACAGCATTTCTATTATTTTTGAACCACTTTGACAGTGCCAGGTATTGTGCTTACATAATGTATATAAAGATAAAACAGCAGGATGGATGGATGTATGCATGGTTGAATATGTGGATTAATATAATATAATGTAACTATAACCATCTAGTATTTAATACTCATGACAATCCAGAGCAGATATTGTTATTATGTTCATTTAAATATATATACATATTTCAATTATAGTTAACATACAATATTATATTAGTTTCAGGTGTACAACACAGTGATTAGACATTTATATAACTTATGAAGTGATCACCCTGATAAATCCAATACTCATTTGACATCATACATAGTTATTATAATACTACTGATTATATTCCTCATACTATATTCTATATCCCCATGATTATTTTGTAACTACCAATTTGTATCTCTTAATCTCCTCCCACCTTCATCCATTCTATCACTCCCAGTCTGACAACCATCAAAATTCTCTCTGTATTTATAAGATTGTTTCTGTTGTTTTTTTACCCTGTTCTCTAGATTCCACATATGCCGTCTGTTTTTCTCTGACTTGCTCCACTCAGTGCAATACCTTGTAGATCCACTCATGTTGTTGCAATTGGCAAGTTTACTTTTCTTTTTTCCTTTTCTTCTTTTTTTTTTGGCTGAGTGTTATTATTGTGTACATATCCACATCTTCTTTATCCATTCATTCATTGGTGGACACCCAGGTTGCCCCCATATCTTGGCTATTGTAAATAACGCTGCAATAAATATAGGGATACACATGTCCCTTTGAAAAAGTGTTTGAGGAGTCTATTTTTGTTTGGTATAAGTATTGCTACATCAGCTTTTTTTGTTTGTTTCCATTTTCATGAAACATCTTTTTTCACTCCTTTACTTTCAGTCTATATGTATCTTTTTTTCAATCTGAAATGATTCTATTGAAAACAGCATATGTAAGGGTCTTGTTTTCTTATCCATATTTTTGATTAAAGCACTTAATCTATTTACGTGTAAAGTAATTATTGTTAGATATGTAGTTATTTCCATTTTATTATTCATAATTATTTATTTATTTATTTTTCTTCTTAAAGAAATCCTTCTAACATTTACTGGCTTGGTGATGATGAACTCCCTTAACTTTTTCTTGTCTGGAAAGCTTTGAATCTGTCTTTTAATTCTAAATGATAGCTTTGCTTGGTAGAGTATTATGTTCATATTACAGAAAAGAAAACTTAGGCTCAGAAGAGTTAAATGATTTGTCCAAGGTCATGCAGCTAGGGAGTGGCATAATGGATTTAAACTCATTTTACTTGACACAAAGCCCATATATTCCACTGCTTTCTAATACAATTTAGCGATATAGGAAATACCTGAACAGTAACATTGTTTCTATTTCAGTCTAACAATAAAAGTAATTACTTAAGAACAGAAGCAGAGAATGGCTTTGTGAATATTCTAAAAAAAAAAATAGAACTAATTTCTCCATTTATTGAGCATATATCCAGCAGTTCAACAAGAGGAATTGTTAGGATAGATGCACTGTTATCATCTAATTGAGAACACTTTTGAGAATTAGACATGCTATTAATAATTAAGCCAGAACAACAAGCATATATCCAGAAGTCAAAGAATGTGCCTAGATTTCTCTTTCTATTGTAAACATCATCATAAAGAAAAAAAATATGAAATGAAAATTATTTTATTCTTTTCCTGTATAACTGAGTCACTCTATTTCTGTACCCTTCCATATTATATTTAATAACTATAATGTTATGAAATTAAGAGAAAAAATACAATTCCAGAGTTTGGGGGTGACTTAGGGAATTGAAACAAATAGTTTCAGATAGACCTCAAGCTAGAGAAGCAGTAATGATGGTACTTATCATTTTAACTGACAGGCAGAGAAGAACAATGTAGGAGAGAGGAAACTGTGCCATGAAAAATTGAAATAAAGAAGAAAACAAAATAAAGAGAAAATACAAAAGAGCTGGTCCTGAAAGAGAGCTGGTATCCAGGAGCGTATTTTACTTGCCCTATTTCACCACAACCCTGGGATACTTTTAATTACTTGGCTCTTTTACAAATAGCTCCTGACTATTTTGTCAGAGGGTCAAGGATAACAGCGGGACCTGCCCTTTCTTTCTTCTTAAAGGGACATGACCCCCATATACTTTCAGGGACACCCAACCTGAAAGAACTCGGCAAGAATTACATGCATTTTTCCTGAGCGATCTTTTCCAAAAAAAGCCTCTTCCAGAGACTGTGCTCGCTTAGCCTGTGAGAAGTCGGCATCATCAGACACTGTCTAATAACTCAGAAGAAGATTTTGTATGAGGTATAACAAATATATAGTTAATCTCATATTTAATACTCACATAGAAATGTCTAGATGGAATTGCAGAACATAAAAAAACAATAAATAAAATGCTTATGATTTAATAAGAACTGATTTTTTATTTTAAAAAAAATAAAGGAAATGAGAAAAAGAAACATAATTTTTTCTTTTGCCTTTTTCCTTCTCAGTTCAGGAAATGTGCCCTCTTTCTTAAATAACATTAGTTACACTCTGCTCACTCACCCATTAAACCATTTATTTAATAAGCTCCAATAAAATTTCATCTGGGAATTTTTATACATTGAGCTAATTAAAAGGATGCTTGGGAAGAAAAATTAAACCTGTTTCTACATAAGAAAAGGAAAATTCTGTCCATGGTAGGGTTAAAAAGGATCATAATTTTCATGTATGTTACTTCTTTAAATTTTATATTTGCTTGTCTTCTTAGCTGTAAATCTTTAAGATTGCATAACCCCAATTAAGAAAAATAAAAAGCAAATTGAGAACCAGCATTTATACAAGAATGCTGTTGGCTAAAGCCCCAGATATTTTTTGTATCTCCAGTGAATTGCTTGTAAAATTTCCAGGAAGTTTGGGGAAATATTGCATTGACATCACACAGCAAACCTTGGAAAAACTTTACCAGGGGAAAAAAAGATTGGAAGTCAAATTGATCATCTGGGGTACTGATCCTGTGATATATGTATATCTTCTTAATGCTGCTGAATTTTTTAAACATCAAAATCCCCTCCTTTCTTTCTATATTTCTATCTATTAAGAAATAATTCAATGAATTAATCACACTTTGTTTAATTATTGTTCCAAGTTTTCTACTTTGTTTATCATTGGTAAAATAAATACTTTTGTGTAATAATATGAAACAAAACAAAAAAATAAATTTTAGCCTTGTTTCACTTTAAATTAAAAAAATATTGTCAGCCAAACAATCGATAAGTTTATATATAAAGATAATATGAGTTAGCTTTATATTTAAAACTACTATGATTTGGGGAGTTTACTTGTTCTCATTTAAAAACTATGTCATTTTGAATCACCCATTAAACTGCACAGGTTTTTTTTCTCTTATATTTTATATTTTTATTTTAATGAGCAAAGATTAATGTTATATTTAACCAGAAACCTTTTAGAATTTTATATGATCATATAGATTAATTCAAATTGATAAATTATTAGAATAGTTGATTGAACTACAGAAACATATATTAGTGAAATAGAGAAGAAAAAATTGTCTCCTTTAAAATACTACTTTTAAATGTGAGTCTCACAAAGAAATACTTTATTAGTAAGAATATATTTTTTAATGAAAAACATGAACTAAAAAAAATTATGAACATTCACATGCTAATGTGTTCACTACTATATATTCTTGGTCAAAGACTTTTTGGTAAAGCTTTAGTGAGATATAGCACAAATCACACAATTCAACCATTTAAATTGTGAAAGTCAGTGTGTTTTAGTATATGTACACATATGCACAAATATGTGCAGTCATATCACCACCAAATTTTCATCATCTTAAAAGGAAACTTTATACCTTTAAGTAGAGCCCCTCATCCCCCTACCCCACTCCAGATTCCCAGTCCTAGGCAACTACTAATCTACATTCTGTCTCTATATATTTGCCTGCTTTGGACACTTAATAAAAATAGAATCAGGTAACATGTGGTATTTTATGACTAACTTCTTTCACTTAGCATAATATTTATAAGGTTTATTCATGTCATGGCATATATTAACATTTGATTCTTTTTAATGTCTGAATGAAAGATATTTTTAAGTATGTAGATTTGAAATATTTGTCATACTACTTTATTAAGTAGATTAAAATAAAATTCTGATAAGCATCTTTTTATCTTGGAATTTAGTGGCTCTTCAAAAATACATTGCTTTTAAATCTTAACATTCTAATTTTTGTATCTTGTTAATTTTTTATTTTAAAAAATACAATGTATAACTCAAGTAAGATATCTTCTCATTCCAAAATTAATCAACAAAGAATTCTGTGTTCAGTAAAAATATATGTGACTATTTGTTCAACAGGGTCAGTTTTTTTTTTAAGAAATAAATCAGATAAGATTTATTATAAAAATTTTGAGAAAAACTTTTACAACTGAAAGAATTCCATGCATATTTTGTGTTCTTACATAATAGTTATTTTTTTACTGAAGACATTAATTATTGAAACGTTTACATGTGGCTAGCCCTTTATCTGCTACACAATATGGAAAGCTCTTTGAATATTTATGTTTATTGAACACCAACATTTATTTAATCTGCAATTTTATGGATCAGATGTCAGTATCCTCTAGCTTATAAATGGGGCAACTGAGGCTTGAGAATATTCTGAATGTTTATCAAGATGACATGATTAGCAAGTAGAAAAGTCTAGATTCAAACTCAGAGCCTAATTTCAAATCCTAGTTCTAAAACCTAAGAGTCTAAATTTTTGTTCTCCAAGATTTTACTATAAACATATAGAGAGGCTAAAGAATTTTAGAGGAGATGCTAATCACCTAGATTCTATAATTAATATTACACAGTATTTGGTTTATCACATATCTACCCATTTATTCATTCCTCTGTCTATCCATCAGCCCATATTATTTTTTTAAGTTTATTTCTTAACAAAGCCCAGTTCTGACACTAAGCAACTTAGAGAGTAAATCATGGCCACTTTATGTCTCCCAGGCTAAGTCTCCATTTTTTCTTCTGTAAAGTGGAAACAATAATAGTATTATGGACAATTATAAAATTTGTCACAATACTCCTGGATCTATACTCCTCTATAATATGACTTTAAAAATCTTCAAATAAAGAGGTGAAATCTATTCTCTTTCTTCTGATTCAGGGCTGGCCTTGTGACTTGCTTTGGACATCAGAAAAGCAGCAGAAATGATTATGTGCTTGTTCTAAATCTAGATTTCAAGAATCTTGTGTGTGGACAAGATTTCTCTTAGAAACCTGCCCAGCTGCTATGTGAAGAAGCTTAGACTGAAAGGCTGAAATGAGATACCATCCATAGCAGAAAAACCACTAGGCTACTCTAGACCAGCAAGCTCCAAAATGACTCAGCAGCTGATCACAGACTCAATGAGGGAGCCCAGTGTTAGACCAGAACCACCCAATTGATTCTATCTTGAATTGCCATCCCACAGAGAATCCTTAACTAATGATTAACAAATGGTTGTTTTAATACACCAAGTTTTGGGGTAGAACACAATAGAAAACTGATACAAAAATCTACTTCACCGAAGTATTGTGAGGATTAAGAACAGTTAATACATATAAAATGCTTTGAACTGCGTGTGTCATATAGGAAATTATCAATAAATGTTAACTCTCATAGTTACCATCATCATCATTATTTAGGCATAAATTGCTATAATTTATTGATAGTTACTTTTTCCCTCTCTTCTTTCCTTAGAAAAATTTTCTGGTTCAGCTCATATATTACATCCTTGGAAAACCTCTCTTTAGTAACCTACCAAGTAAGCTTTGTCATCTTCTAAGTACTTTGTTCATTTAACTCATACCATACTGTAATATGTGTATTTGTTTTGGTGTCTCTCCCCAAACTATAGTGTAAGAATCCAGAGTATGTCTCATTAACAATCGTGACCTCAGCAACAGCACAGGACTCTGTTAATATTTTTAAATAAGTAAAAATAAAAGATCCATTATGTTTTATGCCAGGAACTCAAAAACCATATGTTTTTATTCTATTTATATAGCATATTACTTTAATCAGTTCGTTTCTATTTCTTTTCAAATCAAATAGTATCTTCAAACTAAGGACATGTAAATTTCACTTTCATTCTTGGAATCCTACATTTCTAAATATATAACAGCCTATCTAAAAATTTCATCAGAATCTATAGCCATGCTATTCTGAACAAGCCCGATCCTGTCTGATCTCGGAAGCTAAGCAGGGTTGGGTCTGGTTAGTATTTGGATGGAAGACCACCTAGGAAGATCAGGTACTATAGGCATAAAAAATGAAAAATTAAGGGATTGTAAGAGGACAACGTCTTTGCAATCTGTGAGGTCAACCAGGGTTGCCTTGTCTAAAAAATAAATAAATAAAAATAAAAATTTTTATCCATACTTTAAATTTCTTTAAATTACTTAGAGATTTATGCCATAAAACTCACATTATGGGACAATGTGTGAATGTATTTGTATCTTGTTAAATGAAGCTCTTCACTCATGTCCAGGCAAGCATTGATTTATTTACAGTGAGACCTGGTCCTTTTCTCTCTGGAGGAGTTATTTGGTAAATATTTAGTGATTAAAGGGTTAGTGTAGAAGAGATACAGCCTAGGTGCTCTCTGGGCGGGAAGAGATCTTCTAATTACAAATCACAAGAACTCACTGATCTTCTGACTTGTCAGTTAATCCATAATTGTTGCCTGATTGTCACATGCAAACAGGTAGCACTGTAGAACACAGAAAACACATTTAAAATAGGAATTAAATAAGTAAAAAAGATAAAAGCTATATTCTGTTGTTAATTTTAATTAGTGACTTTTGAAGGTAAGTTTCGCAACACTTTTTATATGTAATATGTGTTCAGTATTATGTTCAATCACTAGATGCAGCCCTAGGAAAGTTAAGAAAAGTATATTACTTCTTGACAAGTAGAATTCTCAGACTAGGATCAGTGGATACTTTATGAACTAGAAACAGTAGAGAAAAACTCTCACTTGTGAAGAATGACTGTTTAAGGCCCATCATTCTACTTTGTCTCTATGAAAAGTGTATTACTCAAAATATACTGTTCCTGAACCATAAGTATGGTAGAAAACAAATCTGGGGGCAAGGGGTGTAGTTTCAGACTTCAGGCTGGCTTCTCTCATGGACCTGGGTAACCATAGCTTCTCTGTGGCTTCATTTCATTACATTTATCTGTCTGGCTGCTCTTACTGATCCTTTAGAACATGTCTAGGTATTACATCTCCAAAGGAAACTATTACCCAAATATTCTGGATTTTAATCAGGTACTACAGGTCTCTCCTGTAGTACACTGTTCACCCCATGAATGTATCAGTGGGACTATAACTGATTGTCTCTGCCAGGAAATAAGAGATTTTGATTTTCCTTTGCTTTCTGCTTTTACATTTTTGTTTCCCTAGCCCTCATTCAACACCTTGGGCAAAATATTATTCACTAAATGATGGGAAGATAAGTGAGTGAGAAATATTTAATAATTCAAACTTGTGCTAAACTTTTTGAGAACTTAAAATTGTTTCATATGCCCCTCAAGAATGTGACAGTCCAGTTGAAGAGGTATAACATACACATACATATTTATATACTACTTTCATATTTACAGTTTTTTACACTGTCTTACATCTACTTGATGTATTGCCTAAGATCTAATTGTTTCGATCCATTTTTGATAAGGAGATAATAGTAATACACTGTTAAGGTTTAGGAAATATTAAAATTTAATCAGTCCTAAAATTGCAGTCAAGATCTGCGGATGATGTCTAAATGTACAAATTAATTATTTAACTGGACTCTCTTTATTTTTAAAGTAGGATATTGATTGGTAAGATAGTCAATAAAGTCAATACGTTTATAGCAGGCAGCATAGTCTCATTGTCAATATGCAGCTCCAATTTCGTACTCACAATGATAAAAAGTGAATGGGTAAAGCATTACCTGACAAAACAAGAAGAAAAATGTTTCCAAAAAAATATTCTGTGTATTCTATTTTTTTATTTTTTATTTTTTGCTTTTTTAATATCATTTTCACCATTTTTAAGTTTACAACTTGGTGGCATTAAGTACCTTCACAATGCTGTATGATCATCACCAATTTCCTTCTCCAAAACTTTTCATCATTCTAAACTGAAACTCTGTACTCATTAAACAATAAATAACTTTTCACTCCTCCCTCCCTTCGGCTGTAGGCAACAATCATTCTACTTTCTATGAATTTTCCTATTCTAGGTACTTTATATAAATGAAATCATAATATTTATCCTTCTTTGTCTGGCTTATTTCACTTAGCATATGTCTTCAAGATTCATCCATGTTGTAGCATGTATCAAATTCCAATTTCTTTTAAAATTCCATTGTATGCATGTACCGAATTTTGTTATCCATTCATTTATGGGTGAACATTTGGATTGTTTCTATCTTTTGACTATTGTGAATAATGCCGCTATAAACATTGGTGTTTAAGTGTATGTTTGAGGCCTTGCTTTCAACTATTTTGTGAATTACCTAGAAGTAGAATTGCTGGATCCTATGATACACTTTGAGGAAATGTCATAGTGTTTTCCAGAACAGCTACACCATTTTACATTCCTACAAGCAATGCACAAATGTTCTAATTGCTCCACATCCTCACCAACACATTTTCTTTTCTTTCTTCTTTCTTTCTTTCTTTCTTTCTTTCTTCTTTCTTTCTTTCTTTCTTTCTTTCTTTCTTTCTTTCTTTCTTTCTTTCTTTCTTTCTTTCTTTCTTTCTTTCTTTCTTTTTCTTTCTTTCTTTCATATGTATAATAGCTAAAGTGGTATCTCATTGTGGCTTTGATTTGAACGTTCCTTCTGGCTGGTGATGTTGAGTATATTTTCATGTACTTGGTAATCAATTGTATATCTTCTTTGGAGGAATGTCTATTCAGGTCCTTTGACCTTTTTTTTAAAAAAAAATAGATTGTTTTGCTGCAGTCGAGTTGTAGGAATTCTTTTTATATTCTAGATATTTATACCATATCAGCCATATGATTTGCAAATACTTTCTCCCATTTGGTGAGTCTTTTCATCCTTTAATATTGCCCTTTAAAGCATTAAATTTATAATTTTGATGAAGTCCAACTTAGCTATTCTTTTCTTTATCTCCCTGTTTTTTTAATGTTATATGCAAAAAATAAAATTCTTGCCAAATCCAATTCCATAAAGATTTCTCCCCATAATTTTTCTAAGAGTTTTATAGTTTTAGTTTGTTTATTTTGACCTTTGATTTATTTTGAGTTAATTTTTGTATAGAATGTAAGGTAAATGTTAAAAAAAAATTTTTGTATATAGATACCTAATTCTCCAGTATCAATTGTTGAAAAGATTCCTTTCCTCATTGAATGGTCAGTTTTGGCACCCTCACTGAGAATCATTTAGGATATATTCAAGCATTTATTTCTGAGCTCCTTATTATAACTGTATCACTTTTAAATTATTTTCTATGTATCTTAAAACTACATATGTTGGTACTATGCACTATGCAAAATATAAAATCAAGTAGAGGAGAAATAGAACCTTCAAAAAATGCAGACCTAGCAAAGTAGTGAGACGAGGATATTTTTTACTTCTTAAGAGCTGAGTACAATACCCAAAATAGAATCAGTATGTATTTTATGAACTTGACACATTACAGAAAAAACCTCTCACTTAAGATAAATGACTCTGTAAGACTCTATTGAAAGTTTACAAGTATCCAACTCTTGATTAGAAGAATTGAATTTACTGTTCTTCTTATATTATTTTTTAATTTTTTTTATAAACAATTCTCTTTTTCTCTTTTCTGCAATTTACATACTCTGTTGTTTTGCATTATAAGGTATCTTGTACTGATTAATTATGAGTATCTTCAGTGAAAATAAAATATACATGAAAAGAATTGCACAAAAATTTAAATTGTCCTTTTAGTTCCCACCACGAAAATTTTCATCTCACCGTATAACTTAAGCAATTATAAATGTGGAAATAAGAAAAGATATATTTTACTTAATATAACATATCTTATTTTGCATACAATCCTCAAGGTTATAATTTGAGAAGACTGAATTGCTCAGAGTTTCTTTCCATAGAGAAATTCTGACCCTTAGGGTATTCCCTGATGTCCTCTCTGACGGACCATTCGAATTGGTAACAGTAGTCTGGTTGATCAAAGCCAGCTTTGATTAAATTTCTGAATCCTCTCTCAATTTTCTAAGAACTTTTCATTTAAATATCAGGACTTGTCAAATATTAACAATTTCATTCTTCTCCACTTGTTCTTAGTCACAAACACTCACAATTGTCAACCTTCAATTCTTACTATATGCTATCCTACATTTCAGAAGAATTTCTCCAACATTTCCCATTTGAAACCATTGTTTGAAGCACACAGGTGGCTTGGCACTTACCATATAGTGGAATTCTAGAACCTTCAGCTCACTTCCTTCCCTTGAATGCACTTTTGACCCAGCCTAGGCAGAAAGCACCTCAAGGCAGGGATTGTGTTCATCTTTGGCACAATGTCATACATTGTGCTCGGCCCTAGATAGCTCTACCCTTATATAAATATAAAGTAATAAAAAAGACAATGACTATTCTTTCCTCTGTAGGGAAGGGGATGTTTTCCACTATTTACTTTCACCTTCCTCTCTTTTCATTTACTCATTTCAACTGAAATCTTTAATTCAAAAAATAACTGAAAAACATGCATGTACCAAATGAAACTTAACTTTCTATACATTGTTATATAGTGCCTTAAAGAAAAATTCTAATTGCTATTACACTCTGGCAGATCATCATTAATGTTGATTTGGATATTTAGAAAAAGAATCATTGGGGGAAAAAAAAACAGAAAAGAAAACATTTAAGAAAAATGAAACTTGTTCTAACACAGTCCATGAACACTCCATATATTCTCATAAGCCCTGAACATAAGCTGTTACAAGTAGGGTAAAAGTAAAATTATGAGGTGTAGTGCTTGTTATGTTAACTACCAAGAAAAGAAAGCAGGCCCAAACTCAGGGAGGAAAATATGAGCAATGTAAAATTCATCCTGCCCCTGGGAGATTTATTTGTTGGAAATTATATTGTGAGAAAAAAGTCTATATAAATTAAGTCCATGGTTATTATGTCACATGTAACTGCATTGTAGAATACAGCCACAATTTTACAGTTATGTAAACTAAGTTGTCAAGCACTTGTTATTTTAAAGCTGGAACCAGACAGCTCCCCTGACAGCTCTGTGGTCCCAGCTCCCAGTCTGATTCATGGCTGGCACTGAGACACAGGAAGTTCGTGTCTGCTATAATCTAAACATCATGAAAATGGAACATAAGAAGCAGTTCAGAAAGGTAAAAATAGGCTAAACACCATAGCCCTGACAAGAACCATACAATACACTTAGAGAAAGGAGAAAGGAAAAATTAAGCCTGTGGACTACTGCATCAGCTTTACACAATTAGTAATATCAAGGACCGGCTACAGAATTTGCAGGCCCCAGTGCAAAATGAAAATGAAGGGTGCCTTGTTAAAAAATTATTAAGACTTTCAAGACACAGACAGCAAATCATTAAACCAAGGGCCTTCTAAATGTGGGACCCTGTGTGACTGCCCTGTTCACACAGTCATGAAGCTAAACCTACCTAGGAGTACTTTTTAAATAACAGAATAGTTAAGAATAACAAAATGTTACTACTGCAGCTAAAGGAAAACAACGTTCCTTGTCTGTATTTTTCTAAAACAGCATCATTCATTTTAAATGTAAACACATAATGATATGAATTCTGTACATAAAAAAGTTTTTTTATGTGTAGCGACCATAGCAATGCTTATGGTCAATATAATTCTTTCCATATTTTTCTGCTCAGACCAGTAATCTGAATTGTACATCAGTTCAAGAGCAGTAAAATCTGGATTTATTGTTTAGCTGGGAATCAAAACAATGTTTGCTACTCCAGGAACAGCCACTGGGGAAACAGGAATATTTAAAATACACTGCTATAAATGTTTAATTGTTTGTTTCTTTGGGGGTAGGAATTTTGACCTTTCCTATCCTAAATAAAGCTTTCTATAATTTATTTCCTATAACAAAACAAATGTATATTTAGCTGTCCATACTTCTCATTTAAGATGAAATTATACTTTACTCTTATTATCATGCTGGACAAAGGAAAGGAACAACACCTTGTCTTCAATCAAAAGCAAGATTTTATAAAAGTGAAGAGCAAGAGATAACAGAGACAGAGGATGTAAGCAGCAAGTCTGATCACCAAAGCACCTTTCGTTTTATCAGTGAGTATTTGGCAGGAGACCCTGAGTCTATTCAGGGCACTCTATTCAGCTCAGCTCAGAGCAGGGAGACCAATGAATCCCTCAGGAAGCTCTTAGGAACAGTAACATCTGCCTTAAAATGCCCACACTAGAGGCTTTGTCAAATAGTCTATTCTGTTTAAACTGAAATAATTAAATCTCTCTGCAGTCATAAAAGTAAATTAAAGTAAAATACAATTACCTGCTGCTAGTCAGTAGAATTACACTGAGTGAATATAAATTTTAATTTTATGTGCAAAGTGTTAAATTATTGCTCTCTAAACTGATTGCCAATTCTGTATGAAATCTCTTCACATTTCACTAATCTGTCTTTTGTTTGGGATGGGAAGAAACTTAGAAATGGCAATGTGTTATGTGATTTGGAAGATTTTATGTGCAATTAGGATCTTGAGAACCACAACAACATAACCACATTCAGGTTTCCTAATTGGATTGAGAGGAAACTATCATTTCTGAAATGATTTGGAAGCCTTAACCTTAGTTTAACTTCTTTAAATAATTTGGAATTATTTGGATAATGTCTGCTTATTTTCAAGTTATAAATTTAATTTTAAAACTGTTCAATTTTATAGGTGTGCATTTCCATCAACATGTGAAGATTATTAATGATTAGTTTGTTCCTTTATATTGTGAAACTGTGAGGAAAATTGTCATTTATAAGTGATTTTTTGTGACAGTTTTAAAAATTGTTTTAATATAACCTTAATAGAATCCCTATTCTCTGCACTGACTCAGAGCCAACTTAAGTATTAATGAGAAAATTATTTCATCATTAAAAAGCTGAACATTTAGAAAAAGTCATTTTTAAACATTAATAAAAGTCTCAGGTTATTACTGATGAGCACTGAGTCTCAAATATATCTCACAGTTTTCGTGTATATTCATTCAACTAGTAAAATAAAAATATTAAATAACTTTAAATAAAGAAAGTAGAAAAAATTGCTTTAGTTTGTTTTAATCGATATTTCATATCTGGCAAAGCACTACGACTGCTGTGTTCAAAATCAATGGTTCAATACATCCCTTGTAGTTCAATTTTCTGCTCTTAGGCATTCTGCATAGCTACTAATGTAAAATAGAATTAAAATAGAGTGCTGTGCAGTCATACCTGAATAATCTATACATAGTTTATCCCACACTCTTTGGGTATCTGCAAAGACTACTCAGGGAGTGAATCAGCCTATAAGCCTCCAGATGCTATTGAATTGTTTCAAATTCTTTAATCTGAATAAAAATAGCATTTTCCACCTGACGCATTTTAGAGAGGTCCAGCTACAGCCAAATCAATAATTTCTTAGAGATAGAAGAATGCATATTAACCAAACGTAGCACAGTATACAGGCAGAAGTATATATGTCTATATATGCATATATGTGTGTATGTGTATGATATATATGTATATATATGCATACATATGTGTATATGCAAATATGTGTGTATATGTAATATGTGTATATATATATGCATTTATCTATGTATATGTATATGCACACACACATATGTATGCCAAAAATAAAACTCAGATAGCCAGAAATGAATTTTTAGAATCTTTGTAATTAGAGTAAGACAAAAGGAAGAAAGTACACTAATAGGAGTGAGTGTGGTAGGTGGAACTTGATAAATCAGGTAGTTCACAGTAAAATGTTCTCAACTGTATGATGACTTTATTCAGCAGAGTTACACATTTTATATAACCTGTTTATTTCAGATTTTCAAACTACTTTTTATGTGTTTATTTTAATCATTTTTTTATTTACCTTGGATTTTCTCTTAATTATCTTCATTGCCTTTGATTTCGGAAAATTCAAGAATGAAAGTTTAGAATGTTAATAATCCTAAATCTAATTTAGATACCTTAACCTTCATTCTTCAGTTCCTCACAGTAAAATAGAATCTACAGATATAAATGCAAACATATATATTTATGCATATGCATATGTTTATATCTATATGTCTATGTACCTATATATGTATGTAGACATATATATTAATTTACATATTGTAAATACCTATTGACTCAATGTCCACTAAGGTGTATTGTATAATGCAGCTATTTGACCATATTTTATTCAATCTAAAATGACATCAACTAGGATATGCCATTATTTTATGTATCCCTAAAAAATAACTACTGAATGCTCTCATTTCCTTTAGATTTAATTTTATTTGATATGTATTTTATTTTATTAAAAACTATTTTAAGATTATTTAGATATTGTTTTTATCATGTAACACTGGAGATATATAAAAATGAACATATAAACAAAAAAATTGATAAAAATATTTCTAAATAGTTTAGTCTGATTAGGAATTGTTGATGTCTGTGATATTACACAGTCTCAAGCTCCATCCCATGAAGACCACTGACGGTGCAATATTTCTTAGGACTGTTTCACTCCTGTCTCTAGGATTTTCTTTTAAGCTCCTGACATTCTGCAAATTTGTGTGCATGTATCTGTGTATGTGGTCTATATAGAGAGTATATTTTTCCCAGCTTTTATGTTGAAAATTATCAAGAAACAGGCAAGTTAATAGAATTATGAAATGAATACCTGTGAACCATGATATATCACATATATATATAACAATTGCTTTATCTTTCTCCATTTGAATTTTGATGGGCTATTTGAAAATATGTTATAGACATCATTATATGTCACTCTAAAAATTTTAATGTGTATCTTCTAGAATAAAAAGATTATCCAACATAACCACGGTTTCATTTTTCTATCTAAGATTTACATTAAATCAGTAACACATGCAATCAATATTTAAGCTTCACTGATTGTACCCATGTTTTTTGGTAGCTTTTCATCCAGGCCCAATCAAGTTGGTTATTTTATCTGTGAGTCTCTTCTAATCTGAGATAATTATCTATATTGTGTGTGTGTGTGTGTGTGTATGAGAGAGAGAGGGAGAGAAATTGACTTTGTTGAAAAGGCCAGGCCTATTTTCTTGTAGAATGTCTCACAATATGAATTCATCTAAAATTTTACTTATGAATACATTTAAATTAAACATTTTTGGTAAAATGCTACATAGGTGATGTTATGTATGTCTAATTGTATCATATCAGCAGGCAAATAATGGCAGTTTGTTCTGCTACAGGTATATATTACAGAAAAACCTTTACAATATACTTGTTTGGCTATTAGTTAATTTTCTTTAAGTTTGCCTGTTTGTTTGTTTAATGGGTTTGTTAAATCAAATCTCTCACACAGGGTGGATTAACGATAGTTATGATGAAGTCGTGTAACCCACATTAGACATGTTTTCAAAGCCAAGTTTGTGTAATTTTGGTGAGTATTCACCAAGTAAAACAGCAAGTCAATTTTGATCAACTTTAAGAATACAAAAGTACAATTAATTTAAACTTCAGCTTTAGATAGTTTCCAGTTTTATTTGGTCATCCTAAGTGCATTTATTTATTAAATAAAACTTTTCTTTAAATGTACTATGGACAGATGCTAGAGAGTGAATATACAACAAGAACTAAGTTTAGAGAGATTGAGATAGACAATAAACCAACAATGAAAACATAAAGTTAGATCAGTACCATGGCAATGGGTCTATGGAAACACAAAAATGAATCATTGACATCAACCTAGCCAGTGGTCGAATGAAGACTTCCCATGGTGTTTATATCTTAATAAAGTTTCAAGAGTAAGAATTAGCCATGCAAAGAAGGGTAGAGAGGCAGAGGGAAAACCTTATGAGAATAACAGGCATTTATTAAGCACCAGAATTTACATGTATTATATCATTGATCATCAAAACAACTCTATTGATGATATCCATGATTGTCCTTATTTTATTAAAGAGGCTACTAAAAGTTAGAGAACATAAGGAATGAGCCCATATGCACACGTTAATAAAAAGCAGAGCTAGAGTTTGACTTATGGGCAGATTAAGAGGTACGAAACAATTTCTTAATTGTATTAAGAGAATTGTCAAGTTTTTAGGTTTGGTAGCACAAGAAGGAATGTAAAAAGATGGGGGAAATAAAATTCAGGATGAAATTTGAAGCTTCATTATGAAGAGTCTCTATATCAAGTTAATGAGTTTGAATTTCATCTTGAGAGAAATGACAAGATTAGATTTGTATTCTAGAAAGACTACTCTAATATCACTGTGAAGAACACATTTAGGTGGTCAGGTGGCTGTTGCAGAATTCTAAGCTGTAAGCAATAAATATCAGAAATAAAACAGTTGGTAGAGGTAAGGAAAGAGAAGAGAAATTTAAAATAGTTAAGTTGTGAAATTAACAGCATTTGGTGTTCAGTTAGCAAAAGAGAGCAACTTAAAGAATAGAGTGTATCTGATTCCAGGTTTCTGGCTTGGGAAATTGAATGGATAGAAGGATTCACTAGATAAACCTAAATACCAATAGAGTTTGTAAGAAAAATTATTCTTAAAATTTTTAATATAGTATCTAAAAATAATAATATTTTGCCCATAATATCAATTTTACTAATTTCTAAGATATTTGACATGATTTCAATTTGAACCCAGGATTCTAGTTCCATTGCTCCATCTCTTTTCATGCTTCAATATGCTTCACATTTTTTTTCTTCCAATTTTCCATCTTTTTACAATATTTTAAGAGTTGAAAATAATTTTTCTGACAAATCATCTTTCCATGGGTATTAGTTATCTATACAGTGAAACCAATTATCCAGAAGCCAAAAGCTTACATAACAATTCTCGTACAGTTTCTGTGAGTCATAAATTTGGAAGCAGTTTAGCAAAATAGCCTGGACTGACTTTTCTCACACAGTTATTATCAAAATATTGGCCAGGGCTTCAGTTAATGAAAAACTTTTTAAAAAATATTTTTTTAAGTTTTTCATTATTGTTGATGTACAATATTATATTAGTTTCAGGAGTATAACACAGTGATTAGATATTCATATAACTTACAAAATGATCACCCCGAAAAATTCAGTACCCATCTGACACCATTAATAGTTATAACAATACTAATAACTATATACTCCATGCTATCCTCTACATCTCCATGACTATTCTGTAACTATAAATTTGGACCTCTGTTAAGAGGTCCCTCCCCTTCATTCTTCTTCCAACCCCACTCCCACAATCTGGCAACCGTCAAAATGTTCTCTGTATCTATGAGCATGTTTCTTTGTTTATTCTGTTTTCTAGTTTTCTCATATAAATTAAATCATATGACATTTCTCTTTTTCTGCCTGACTTACTCTACTCACCATAATATCAGCTAGGTCCATCCATCCCGATGGAGATGGCAACATTTCTTTTTATGGCAGAGTAATATTCCATTGTTTATATATACCACTTCTTTATCCATTCATCTATTGATAGACACCCAAGTTGCCTCCATACCTTGGCTATGGTAAATAATGCTGCAATAAACATATGAATGCACAGGTTTCTTTAAAGTACTGTTTTAGGTTTCTTTGCATAAATACCTAAAAGTGGAATTACTGGGTCTTTCTTTTTCTCTTATTATAGCCTTATTTTAAAGTCTATTTGGTCTGGTATAAGTAATGCTACCCAAATTTTTTGTTTGTTTGCTCCCATTTTTATGAAATATCTTTACTGTCCCTTTACTTTCAGTCTATGGGAGTCTTTTGATCTGAAGCGAGTTTCATAGAGGCAGCATATGTAAGGAACCTGTTTCCTTATCTGTTCAGCCACCCTATGTCTTTTAATTGGAACATTTAATCTATTTACATTTGTTACTAGATATGTAGTTATTGCCATATTATTATTTATATTTTTGGTCTTTCTTTTTTCTTGTTCTTCTTAATGAAGTTCCTTCAACATTTCCTGTAATACTGGTTTGGTGGTGATAAATGCCTTTAACCTTTTCTTGTCTGGGAAACTCTTTATCTGTCTTTTAATTCAAAATTATAGCTTTTCTGGGTGAGTAAGCTTGATTATAGGTGCTTGCTTTTCATTATTTTGACTATTTCATGCCAATCCCTTATGACCTGCAAGCTTTCTGTTGAGAAATCAGCTGACAGTCTTATGGGAGCTCCCTTTTAGGTAACTAACTGCTTTTCTCTTGTGCTTTTAAGATTCTCTCTTTATCTTTAAACTTTGGTATTTTAATGATGAAGTATCTTGGTGTGGGCCAATTTGGGTTCATCTTGTTTGAGACTCTGTGCTTCCAGGGCTCATAATACTATTTCTTTTACCAGGGAAGTTTTCTGTCATTAATTCTTCAAATAGATTTTAAATTCCTTGCTCTCTTCTTCTCCTTCATGTATTTCTGTGATGTGAATGATGTTACACTTGATGTTGGCCCAGAAGCCCCCTAAATAATCCTCATTTTGGGGGAGAGAGTTTATTTTTCTTTTTGCTCTTCTGATTGGGTGTTTTCTACTGCCTTATTTTCCAAATCACTGATTCAATCTTTTACTACATCTAATCTACTGCTGATTCCCACTAATATATATTTTATTTCAGTTATTGCATTCTTTAGTTCTGATTCATTTCCTTTATGTTTTCTATCTCCATTTTTATATTTTTTATCTTCTTGTTGACATTCTCACTAAGATTGTTGAAAATTCTTATAATCAATATTTTAAATTCTGCCTCTGGTAGATTGCTTGTCTTCATTATGTTTAGTTCTTTTTTTTTTTGCAGCTTTTCTATTTGTTCATTTGGATTGTCTCCTCATTTTGTCTGCCTCCTTGTTTGTTTCTCTGTATTAAGGAGAGCTTCTATGTTTTCCAGTCTTAGTAGAGTGGCCTGTAGGGCTCAGTGGCATAGTCTGCTCTGATTATCTGAGCCCAGGTTCCAGGTGTGTTCCTTGTGTGGGTTGTATGCACTCTCCTGTTGTAGTTGCTGTGAATTTTTAAAATGAATTGGAATGGTAGTGTGTCTTCACGGAATGAATATACATTTAAAAAATGTTTAAAAATATTTCTAATAAAAATATATTTTAACTTTTAGTTGTGAATGTACAGCTCTGTTACAATGGGTAGGGAATAGTCTCTGCACTTCTGGTTAGGTCTGTCTGTGTAAAGTTTCTTTATGACTTGTGAAAGCAGCAGTTTTGTATGTTTTAAACTAAATATTAGTGGACTATTTTCAGTTTTTCTTATTACCAATTTTTGTAAATGTTTCATAAATATAAAATAATTGTTCTCTTAATGAAGTAGGTTATCAGTATGTTTATTAAATTAATTTAATTAACTATATTAGAGTATACAAAACAGTGATTTTTCAACCGGTGGCCACAAACCCCTGTTCTGTGTATCAAATTATACAATGTCTATAATTTGAAAAAAAATATTTACTATAAATTTTATTTATTTATTTTATCAATCTAATATATCTTGACATTTTACATAACATCCAAAGGTGTGAAATTTTTATATTTTTCAAAAGAAAGCACTGATTTTAAAACTATGAATATCACTACTAGTAATCACTTTTGACTATCTGATCAATAAGACAATTGTTATAACTTTTTACTATGACATCTTGTAGTTTCTCCTTATGTTTATATGTATATATACATAATATATATAATGTATATATAGTATATTTCTAATATATTCCTTTATATATGATATATAAAGATACATGTGTGTGTATATATATATGAATATATAATATATTTATATTATTATACATATAATATAATATTATATGTTATATATTATATTATATATATTTATATTACATATTATAATGTATATAATATATTCCTTTATATATGGTATAATAATTTAGGTTTATAGTTACATGTCTGCTCATCTTCATCAAATCACATCTTCTATCTTAAGATAACATTCTTTCTTCCATTTGATGTATTTTTACTTTGAATTCTTTGTCTAATGACTGCTTATCTGTTTTCTGTTTATCTTTATTTATATGGTATAGTATGTTCTATCCTATATTTTTAACATTACATTTTCATTTTTATTTGAAGAGCTATGTCCTGGAAACAGACTACATCTACACCTGTTTTCTTTATATAAAAGTCATTGCTTTTTAATAGAGTAATGTGTTCTACTAAATTTCTTTTAATAACTGTGTTTTTTATTTTAGTCTTTTTATTTTTTATGAAAATGTCTTGTTTACTTTTTTTAGTTTTCCATATTAATTCATTAGATCATTAAAAATATTTATTATGCACCTATGTGCCAAGTATCATTATTTGTGCACAATTTGTCCTCCTAATGATAACTACTACAAAAATAGCCAACATTCATCAAAAGGTTTCCATAAGATAGGTACAGTCCCAAAGATTTTATATACATATATACATTAATATTTATAAGTAAGTCAGTATCAATATTATATTCGTTTTAAAGAGGAGAAAACTGATCCACAAAAACAATTCAGAACCAACCAAGGATGAATAGTCCATAAGTGGTGGAGTCAGGAAGCAGAACTGGAAGTTCTGACTTCAGGGCTGCCTGATTTGGAAGTTCTGTTTTCTATTTTTATTCCACTTGCTATTTCATTTTTAAACTTATTTGCACCTATGTTTAGCAACATTACAACGGAAACAGAATCTTTTTATTCTCTTATAATTTTGATCAATATGTTTTTTTTTTTTCCTGTGGGTGTTGGGAGAGTCTTGGGCTAGTTCCATCCATAGACTCTCAGTTCCATGTTGTGTTTTTTCCACCAGACACCCGGCACACAGCAATTAATTGTGAATATTGTGTCAATGAACAGCCTTAAGATTGATTGACCAACCTGGTTTTCTGAGATATCCAACTTGTTCTTCATAACTTCAACTGAGTTGCGTAGTTCACTGAATGCTTTCCATCTATTACTCTTTCATATTTTCAGGTTACTCCATTCAGTAATAGTTAAAACTGTCACTTGAATCTTAATATTTCTCTCATTCCCGGAAGTGAATAAAGATGTTTTTGCTTTGCTCGATGGTCTTATTCTTTACAACATATCCTTATACAGAGATTTGAGGACAGAATATCTCAGGATTTAAATTCATGTGATTTTAATACATATTTGAAAATATTTTTTGTTATTCAAAAAGAACAGTACTACATAAATTATAGATAAAATATTTAGACAAATTATTTTTAACCAACAACTCTTTCTAAAATATGTGTAATTTCATTAAAAGAGTGTTACATAATTTTAACAAAATCACATAAATGTATCAATGATACTACAAATATATTTATCTTTTAAATATTGCCTACTTTATATCTTTAGATGATTTCATTATACATATAAGGAAACATTGTAAAAGGCACCAAATAATTAATTACTTGAAGTGCAAGACAAAGAACTGCATTCTGCAGTCAGCAATCACGCATCAATTTCAGTACATATATCCTAGGCTACAGTTTTCATACCTCATTTATACATTCAGCATAGATACTGTACACATTAAGACAATGTTTAGTTCTGTTGATTTTCTTCCAGTGTATATAATGTACATTATTAGCTCTTTTTTTCTTTCACTCAATGACACTTCATTTTATCATTTTCTAATTGTTTCATATGGATTTTAGAAACTCTATTATTAGCCAGAATATTTTTTTGATTAGACAAAGAATATAGCTCTTTTCAAATTGCAGGTTAAGTATCTTGTTTGGGGTGGGTACACAGAGAACAGGCAGGGAAATGCGCTCTTGGCTGGAGGAAGGAAAAAGAATTGAGTATACATAATAAAAGCAATTATTCCCCTTGCTGAAGAGTGTACAGAGAAAAAAGTATGAAAGCCAAAGAATTACTAAAAAGAGATTTGCTGCTTCAGTGACCCTGTTAGATAACTGTTAAAACATTTTGCTTCTGCTACCAATTCTAACTAAATCTTAGCAAAAATAAATAATAATAATAATAATAATAATAATAATAATAATTTTTTTAAAAAGAAAGAAAGAAGGAGAGTGAGTGAAGTCTAAAGAGATGGTGAGAATATGTAAGCACTGAGCATTTTTTTTTCTTCAATGTCACTGTAGCTGTTATTCCCTGGAGCTTAAATGTAACTAATTAGAATCTAGTTAGATACAAAAAGAGCATTAAAATCCTTGGCTTATTTTTTCTCTTGATTGTCACAGTTTATGCTTATATTTGTTCAGAACAAGGGAAGTTTCAGTTCTACAATCACTTTTCAAGTTTTGTTTTATCTGTTTATTTATTTTTTCCAAATAATTTTTATAGATTTTGACATTACACTGCAGACTATGTGAACCACTATCAAGATGCATTGCTACATTTACTACTGAATCCACTTAAGGAAGGATAAAAACATCTATTGCCCTAGGAGCTCTAATGTCAGGTTAGCCAGAGGGTATCCATTTGGTCTATAATTAGATCATTTCTCTCTCATCTCCTACAAGTGTGTATCATATATAAATTAATTTAAAATCCCACTGTGAGAAAAGGAATTCACTGTAATAAAAAAAGGAAAGAGAAAAGCTGCAGGAAGTATGTTTTTAAAAACATTTTTTGGTGTTTTCTTCAAAATTGATTCTCAAAACTAGTTTTCTTTCTACTATTTATTTTTCTAGCTAGGAGCTTCATCATTGTATATTTAAATTTTGCATCAATTTAAAATTATACTGCAACCATAAGGTTTTGATGCTTCTTACAGAATTTACATTAGCAGATCAAAACTATTCTTTGGAGAAAGAATTCTATTTGGAAGCCAGACTATGAGTGATGCTCAAAGGTGTGGCTGTGCAGGCTGTGGCAGGCTGATTGTTATGTTAGGCATTTTTATGTTTTCACAATAAAAATGTTATGTTTTATACTAGGTGAGATAAAACACTTGAAGAAAAAAGAAAAACACCTGGCTCTCCTTGTAAACTTTTAATATGTTTGGCTGAGCTGCCGTTCTATTCTATTTATATCATTCAAACTGTAGTTAAATGTATAACCCTGCACATTTTCAGAGAGATGATCCATGTGAGAACATGCATGTCTGACAAAAATAACCTCAATGAAGTTTTTGAGGCACTGTTTTGACTCGCTAGGTTTTCCGTTTCTGTCAGGGAATCAATCTCTTTTGTTAATTTAGGGAAGATATGCCAGGTGTTGCCTAAACTAAGGCAGCACATGTAAGACCCAAACTACATATGTGACCTTTTTTACTTCCTAAGTACTGAAAAGTACTTAGAGAGCAGGGGTGAGAGCAGGGGTGAGAGTGAGAGAGAGAAAAAATGTTCTGCCATAGAAGTGGTATCATTTTTGAGTCATTTCTCTAATAATATTCTGATTAATTTACTATACTCTCAATAGAAATATGAACAAATTTTTTTTCTAAAATTTAAATTATTTTATTACTTTGCAAAGTCCTTTACTTGCTTCTGACATTCCATTTAGAGCAGTGGTTCCCATTATTTTTGGCACAAGGGACCAGTGCTCCTATGAGAATCTAATGCCTGATGATTTGAGGTGTAGCGGAGGCAGGCGGTGATATACACTCTGGGGAGAGACTGCAAATACAGATGAAGCTTTGCTCACTTACCCATCACTCACCTTCCTAACAGGCCATGAACCAATCTGCAGCCCGGGGATGGGGACCCCTGATTTAGAGGATAATAATGATAACATATGCCACTTAGAATATTCCAGGCTCTGTTATAAGTTCTTTGCATTCACCCTATGAAGTAGCACCAATTATTCTTTTATACAGATAAGAAAAGTGAGGCACAGAAATTAAGTAATATGATTAAACTCTACCTAGGAGGTCACTAGAACTCAGGCCTTCCAGTTCGAGAGTGCTTCTCTGACCACATTATGTCATGCAGGATAACAGGAATTTAGCAAAATCTTCTTAAATCTAAGAGTAGCATTTGATAAATTTGCTGTTAAAAAGAGTATCTCTGCTCACAGAATCTCTAAAGACATTTTACACTAGCAGAGTATTATTACATAGTTAAAAGTTGCAGAATCTACCTTTAGTCAACAAAATCTAGTTCTTCATTTGTGTTTATTCTGCAACCAAATAAATGCAAAAAAAATGAAATGCTATTGACATCATTCTCATCATCAAAGGTTTTATTTAAATTATCATCAAAATATCCTGTCATAAAAAGAAGTGACAAAAAGAATTTTAGCATACATAGAAATGTCCATAAAAAAACAAATTCTAAAAAAAAAATCTTGCATAGCCTTAGATTTTCTACTTTCAAAAGCCGTAATTCCCACTTCTATTGTCTGAGATTTAAAGACATTTGAATTTAACCACTGAATTTTATATTTTATGATAAGCAATTAAATCTAATCTGTTTCCTTCAAATCACCAACAATCAAACTTTTTTCTATAAAGAGCAGATGTTAAATATTTTAGGCTTTGTGGGCCATATAGTTTCTACTATACCTACTGTCATTGCAGCACAAAAGCTACCATAGATGACATATTAATAAATGAATATGGCTGCATTCTTATAAAAGTTTATTTACAAAAATAGCCAATGGGCCACATTAAGTGTACAGAATGTAGTTTGCCAACCCTAACTTTACATCATAGAAAGATCATGTATACTTTTTACCTCTTTTCTAGAAAATAAGCATCTATTTATAAATCAAACTTATTTTCAAAATAATGATAAACTCTCAACAAGACCATTCTACAAAAAACTCTCAGATTTTACCAGTAGTATAAAAGTTATATTGTTGCCCTTTAATTCTTCTGTAATTACCTTGGGTTATATTTCTCTATTTTCAATAGATTGATATTTAGACCCAACCAAAGTTCTAGAAAATGAAGGGGTGCTCTCTAGTCTTTTACATAACTGGAAAATCTGAGCTAAACCTAGATGCTTTCTTTGACTTCTCAAATGCTTTTATCAGTATGTCTCATGAGTCCACTGAACAACAAATAGCAAGACAAAATCACATACAGCCTGTGTGTGGCAACAAGTGCTTCTGCATTCCTTTTCACCTTACTTCTCCCTCTTTGGTAAAAATATATCCTTTGAGAGTATTAAAGTAAAGGTCTAGGGTAAACTAAATTAAACAGATTAATTTCAGCAAATACATTTTTTAACTTCTGTACATAGGAATAGTAAAGAGTAATGAGATGGCAAAATGTCTTGCTCCTTTGTCTCAAATCAGCTTCAGATTTGAGGTATTCACTTTTCAGGTCTTCCATAAATGATTAAGAATTTAATAACTTCCTAATGAATGAATGTCACAGACATTTTTGAACCAATCTATTGGACACATCTCAGCTTTATGTTTAAGATAAATCTTACTTCAAGTAAAATTCTTCCAGAAAACTGGAAAAATTGACAAATGGCTATTGAAAAAATATATAATCACCATGAAAAATTTCTTATTAGAATCATTGACTCAAGAGCCTCAATGTTGTCCTAGCTAGGTGCTTTACTAAAATATTATTTCTGAGCATATACTATACTAGGTACATAATGTGCCCAATACTTATAAACAAATTAGTTCTAAAGTTGTTGATTGACCTTAGAATCATGAAATTTTTTTTCTTCTTTTCTCTCATGCAAATAAATGGCATTTTCCTATGTACACCTTATAAAATGTCTATTCATCTAGCATCATATCATGGAATTCTCGAAAGAAAATTACAAGACTTTGTTAACTTATATGATTAATACCCTTAGGGCACTAAAAAATAATTTTAAAACAAGCATAAATTATGATAATAATAAAATAAGTAGGAATTATACCACGTATCTTTTGTGATTTTTCTCCTGGTGATGTTTAACCCCCATGTACCCACAGATTTGGAGCAGCCTTCTTTGGAGGATCTCTGCAAAAGCTTAGCTGTTAGCAATACAATCTGCATTTCAGTCCTCCTTGCCTCTTTGTCCAAGTAGGTCAAAGTCACAGCAGCTCAAGAAAACCCAATAGGCTTGGCAACTCTGCAAATATAATAAAGTGCTCCTTAGTCTGTTGGTAATGAAACAGAAATCTGGTGGGAGGTCATAAAAATTCATTAGTTCAGTAGCACAGCAGAGCCAATATAAACCAGGGAGGGTGGATTTAGAGCAAAAGGTTAATTATTCAAGGACTTGGCTCAATCTCCTGCTAGATTAATAGCTAATTAATCTTCTTTTCTTCATTTTTACCTATACAGTCAGTGATTCAGGAACTATGTCTCATTTTCTGCGTTTTCTGCTATAACCATCACCAGTTTCTGCCTTCTTGAGTATTTCTTTCCTGAAGTTTGGTTGCCTAGGTGATCTCACTGGTCCTGACCTTGGGAAAGCCTTTTGCAAAAGGACTCAGGGAAACAAGCTATAATTATTTGAAAACAATAAAATGAGAACATGCTAATGAATAAAGGGATTTCTTTTTTTTTTCTTTTTGTTACTTATTTCATCTGCTTCCCTCATAAAAAAAATTAAATTAAACTTAATGACTTTTTTAAAATCTATATCCTGAACAGTTTGTAGAGATAAGGCATATTTCTAGGAGTACTGTTAGTTTAGTCAGAGAAGTAAATGACTGTGAATAACCAGACAGAAGGTATAGACAGCATTGAATGGATAGAGAAAGAAAGAAGAAAATTTTAATACCATTATTTAGATTTTACAAAACCTTATAAATGTATTTTTTAAAACAAATAATGACTCCATTAAATAGGAAAGAAAATAATGTAGGCTTGCATCTATGTGCATCATCTAGTACTTCTAGAGAGTTGCTGTTTATGAAAATAATAACTGTGATACAAGATTGTCATGCTAGAATTACAGCAGGGCTCATCTAGTAGCACTAAGAAACAATCTTCTATAAAGTAAAAAAAAAGTTATTGACAGGTTTCTATGTGTTTCTAGACAACATAAACTACTTTTAGCCTTATTATAAACTGAATTAAATGAATGCTTGGATATATGAGCTTTTCAATGGAAATAAAATGGTTCTGAATCCAAGTTGTGTTAAATTTACTTTCAGAGACCAAGTCTGTGGGTCAATACTTATCAGTTATAAATTTGATATTAGAAGGAATTGGAAAGTGGATCAAGATATTAAAATAAAGCTACAAAAATATAGAGAGAAAAACAAGAGCATGTTCTCAAATTTCTAATTATTAAGAACTGCCTAAAGTAACAAACTCTACAAATTGTCCATGGTGGCCCCTTTATAATAATAAAATTATTCTAACAGTATGGCACTCTGCAGATCATCAATTCTTTCCATCTATTCCATGAGAATGGGTGACTGAGGACTCATTACTCTCCCTAAAAATTAAAGCATAGGGGGTGGGGTTTTCCACAGTTCACTTTTTTAGTACAAATTGGCTACCTCAGCTGAGTAACCCAAACTTCCTGAATTAACTTTTTTTTCATATTGCCATGGATGTTCTGCTCTCTTCTTGGATCTTTATTCTTCACTTCAAAAGGACCTGGATATCTTTGGAAAGGTAAATGTATAAGTTTTGAAGGATTTGAAGGGAGAATGAGTAACATATAAAATATTAATGATAGAGATGTAATGAAAACTAACAACAACCATATAATTAATCACCCATTCTGTTCTTAGAGCAACTTAAATGAACCATGTCAGAAACAGTAAATTAAAATGTTGTGACTTTTATGAAGTAATAAATAAATATGATGCCATCAAAATGCTATAGGCAATAAAGTCTTAAGGTATAAATGATTACATATATTTAATCTTTACTAACAGAATATTTATAGAAGCTATACAAATTACTTAGATGTATTAACTCAGAATAATCTAATAAAATTTGTAATGATGGCTTTAATGGTATTTTGGAGACAAATAAAGACACAAATAACTGTAATGACACCTTCATCAAAAAAAACTGAGAAATACAAATAGCAAACAAAATTTTAATATTCAAAAATAACTCAGTTCTGACTTAGCTTATGGAAGACAAGCTGGTATTTGGGAAGGGGAGATATAGAAAGATATGAAGGTTTAGCGAATGCTTCCTAATAAAAACAAGATACTCAAGAGAAAACCAGCTATTATGAAGACTGGGAGGACTTCTAACAGAGTGGAATAACCTTAGGTCAAATAACATCTGCTTTGAGGAAAATATTCAGTGATTTGCCTTTAGGACTGAATGAATCCAAACTGTTCAAGAAATTGAGTTATTCATGTCAGGAGCCAGGGAAGTCTATAGAATATCAAGAACTCAATAAGTGCTTGATTCTGCTGAAAGATGGTGACAATGGTAAAGATATTTACAGAAATAAAAAAACAAAAGCTAACAAGTAAGATTAGAAATGTAGCATAAGTTTCAGTTAAATATAATTTAAACAGATTTTCTACTCTGATGAATCTTAGTATCAGACGTTCAGCTAAATGTTATATCTAAGGTCATTTGTAAACCTTTATATGGTAGTTATAAAAGATTTCTAGAGAACATATATAAACAATTGTGTTTAACTATCTATCCAAAGGAGAAAATGTTTAGTTTATTGGATGTAACTGAACACTTACTTACCAATAGCTTTTATGTACAAACAAAAGGGTTAGCCCTGCAAGTCTAAGAAATTAAGTAGCATAGAAAAAAAGAGATTCTTAAGTGCTCTTTTCTCATAGGTCAAAATAACTTGAGCACTAAACTCCAGCATATCTTGCCTTGAATTCCTTATCATTATTTATAAGTATGGTATCATGAGCAACACATTTTATTTTCTGAGCTACAATTTCCTCATTTTAAAAGCTGATAAATTGTCTATGGCCATGAACAAGCCAGATTCTGTCTGATCTTGGAAGCTAAGCAGTGTCGGGCCTGGTTAGTACTTGGATGGGAGACCACTTAGGAAGACTAGGTGCTATTAGCATAAAAAAATAAAAAAAATAAAGGATTGTGAGCTGACAAGTTCCTCACAATTTGTGAGGTCAACCAAGAGTTGCCTCACCTAAAAGATAAAAAAAATAATGATGATGCTGATAAATTGATATTTAAATTGTAGCATTTTATAAAGAATAAATAGAATAATATATAACATAATGCCTAAGAAATACTAAATAGTCAAGAAAGTTCCACCAACTCTTCACATAAGGGATGGATGTCATAAAATTGGGGAAGAATGTTATATATCAAAAAAGACTTTTGATATCAAAAAAGACTTTGATTTTTCTAAAAATTTATCATAGGATCTAAGAGGTTAAATTCTTTAAAAAAATACAAGATGTTTATAATTTTTATGACTTTTATGTAAAATATATTACTGGTTTTTAAAATTTTTTCCAGATATTAGTATTTTTTCTTCCAAACTACCTATGATCTACAGAAATTTGGAAAATTACATGTTTGTAAGCTAAATTAAAACATTTCTCTTTTCCTTCCTATCTGATCTCTCCAAATTTTTAGGTACACTTAACTAATCCATATGTGTCCAAATTTAAAGGTGTTGACTCTTGGATTTATGTTTCTGAAATTAAAAAAAGCTTTAATACCTAACTGGATTGCTCAGTGTTCAGAAAATTTGAAATTAAAATTACTAGAAAGTGAAGCAGATGACACCTATTGTGAACATCTAACCCGAAATTCTGGATCAACCCTGTATAATGTACACCTTTATTTTATCTATATATTTTTTTCTTTTTTAATTTCTATCTGTTCCCCACCCCCACCCCACCACACTCACACAATAAAAAAAAAAATTATGAGAGACCAACCGCTCAGTATAATTATTGTTTCCATTTTCTCCTTAATTTCTGACTGGGAAGTTAATCACATTGGGCATCAACTTTAATCCTACTTCACAGGTCAAAAACATGCAACTGATTATACACATAATCAGGATGTTTAATGGCTGATAATGTCAGCTCTAATAAAATACCAGATTTGAAAGAATACTTTTTGCGGGGTGGAGGGTTGGGGCAGGTTTTTCAATTATTGCCAAGGCAATAGCCAACCAAAAACATCTATAAATTCCCTTGCATGCATTATTTTTGAGAATAGAATTGCTCCTGTCCATATTCTAGTTAGGCAAAGTGGGGTTTGCTCTATTGTTAATACCTCTCATTTTACTTGGATAAAATACCTCTGTTAAAATAGAGTTGGACCTAGATACAATCTGGTCACAAGCCAAATTATTAAATATAGTGCCTACTAACACCTTAATATCTTAGTTGACTGCCCTCAAGTATTGCCTTCTGGTACAGATTTATTCTTCAAATTGAAGTTTGCATTTTGTTTATTATAAAACTATTTTGCTGTTATAAAACTTTGTTTGTTTTGCATAGCTCAGTGTTATAAAGACAGCAATCTGATAATGGTTGCTCGACATGTTGAAGTGATCACTAAGGCCTATGAGACTTCATATAAGAAATGTCAAGAAACTGCAGATGTTGCCCTTAAAGAAACCAGACAGTAAATTTTCTTCTGTTCTGGCACCTTGTTGCTCAAACATGGCCTAAGGCTACTAAAATACAACTTTCTCTCCAATGTGGGTTATGACAAACAGACAAGGAATGAGCCGTCTGAAAATGAAAGACCAATTATGCTTTCAATAGCAAATCAGCCTGCTTTCTAGTGATTGATCTAGCAGCAGTGCTTTCAAGGAAAGATCTTGATAAGAAGGGGGAAATATAAACAATAATATAAAGAGAGACACTTGAAATGGTGACAGAGTTGACATACCAGAGGAATTACCTTGCAGTCATACCTCAAACATTGCTGTTAAAAACAGGGCAAAATAACCATTGAACTGGGTCTAAGGCAACATTGTGTTCCTATAAATTGTTTTCAAAAATAATGAGAAAGCAGTTACTATGACTACTTAACTGAAAATTTAAGACCTTGCTTTTATTTAACATAATTATGCTATCTGCAGTAATAGAAATGCCTTCCTTCTATTTATGTAATTGCTGCCAGTCTCTTTCTCATAAATACCCATTCTTTGTCTCCTAATTAGAATGCTGTTTGGACTTTTGCCTGAATCAGTGATTCTTGAAAAGCTATTCTTATTGATCTCAAATAAACATGTGTTGTCTCTCTCTTTGAAAGGCCTTTTTATTTTTAAGTTAGCTATGGAATGATCTAAATATAATGCCTTAATAATTTCTTAGAAAAATTTTAACAACCAAATATATTCAAAATTTGTGTCTAATATGTTGACCTACATCCCCATATTTTTAAAATTAATATTCCTTTTGTAGTTCTAACCTGCCCCATTGTAGGCACAGCTTTCCTAGTTTATAAGTAGAATGAGAAGTCATCTCCTCTTTCATGTCATGAGAAAACATTCCACTCAGTAAGATCTTGCTTCTTTGTCTAAACCTTCCCTCTATTGTTAAACTTTTAGACTGTATATTCAAAGCAACTATGAAAGTACTAATGTTATCTAAAATGTATTACACACTAAACCATTATAAGCACTTTATTACCAAAGTGTTGAACCTGAGGGAATGGATAGGGGAAGGAAGCAAGGAAGAAAAGATCATTACTAAGTGCTGTTGGGGAAATTCTTGCTCATGGACTTTCTGAAGGGAAGAGGGGAGTGCTGTGTAATGAGGCTAGTGAGACCTGAAGAAAATTCAGCCTATTTCACAATTTAGCCTTGGGCCAAAGCTGATCTCACTGATAGCTCTTTTCCTGTAGCCCACAGCATACCGTTTAATTTATATGCCTGCCTCTTCTCTAGTGAGTGAAAGATGTAAGTGTTGCCTGTTTCTGCTTCCTTTTACCAACACTAATCTTAGAGCTTCATGCTAAGGTTAATAATTTGTGTAGAACCCTAAATCCTAACAGTTATTGTGTAGTTAACATCACTGAAGAATAGAACCATTCAGCTATATGTATATGTATATATATATATATATATATATATATATATATATATATATATATTTATATATATAAATTTATATATAAATTTATATATATTTATATATATTTATACACACACACACACACACACACACACACACACACACACACACACTAGTTTGTGCTTGGCCTCTAAACAATAAGAGCTCACAGACAACTCCAAGTAGTAGTGTTGACCTTTTTCTTACAGAGCTGTAGGTAAGGAGCTTTAAAAGCTTCTCTTTTCAGTGTTTCACTACCTTATTGCCAAGAAAACACACACACACACACACATACACACACATCCTCCTGGTACAATTTAAACCAATTTCCCTTTATCTGAAGGTCAAGTGAAACCAGGTGAATTGCTTGAGAGAGTATAAACTTTACAGGCTCTTTACAGTCATAGTGTTAGGAAGATCCTTTGAGATTATTTAGTTTATTTTCCTTATTTTGCAGTTTGGGATTAAAAGGCAGGGATATAGAATGACTTGACCAGATTCACACAATGGTTATTTACAGACCCTCATGAGGGTCTGTAATTAATCATATTTAATATAAATAATTCTAAGTCATTAATTCTTAGAATTAGAAGGGTCCAGTTAAATAGAGAAACTCAAACAATATGAGCAGGTTTAATCAGGAGTCAGACCATATGGGTTCTAACCTGGGCTCTGTCACTTAGTTTTTTGACTTTTGGCAAGTAACTTCATCTGCCCTTCAGTTTCTTCATCTATAAGATCGTGTCAATGATAGCAGCAAACTTAGTGTTTGGATGAGAATTAAATGACCTCACACATAACAATAATAGCTAATGTGTTTTTTATGTGTCCAGTACTAGTGCTCTATGTATATTAACTTAATTTATTCAGAAAACCTTTGAGGTAAATATCATTGTCCTCATTTTACAGATGACAAAACTGAGGAAATTATAAAAGTGCCAGGCATATATGAGTGATCGATAAACTTTAGTTTCTGTTATCATCATCACCACCATTATCATTATTAATTGGTGACTTACATGCAAATTAGCCTTCAAAAGTCTTTTGAGCAGATTGATCTGCCCCTTGGAGCATCCAATTTAGGGCAATTGCCAAGATTAGAAAATGGAAACATTAAAAAAACTTCATCTGAAAAAATTTATACACAGCTTTTTTTACACAATTTATACACAATAAAAGCCCAAGGAAAAACAAGAAACAGTAGTTCAAAGCCAAATTAAAATGAAATAGGCTGAATTGACATTCTTGATTCTTTAGAATTATCTCCACGTTGCTTCCTTTGTGTGGATAACAAAACACAAGAAAAAACTTTTTTTTCCACTTGCTAATGAAAATTACCAATATCTCAATATGCTTACAATAGTGTTAAGATTCTTAAAACATGAAATTCACATATTTTTTTTTTCCTGAAATGCTCTTTTGAATCTTGACAGCTCATTAAGGATTGCTACAAACCCAAGTTGGGCTTATATGTGCTGGTAACCAGCTGCTTTCACCTTTCAGAATGTAGCTGCCACAGGCTTAGACTGGCCAGTAGGAAGGGACGGTGGATCAGAAAGAGAGGATGTTTGGTAAGACTTCCTAGCCTCCCCTGCTGGCTTTTATTTTGACATATGGGACTCTAACCCAAAGCACACAAGGATTAAAGATGTCATTTTATGTCAGCAGTAAGACAAAATACAACAAAAACTGAGAGCACATATACCATCATTTGTCTGTCTTGACACTTCCAGAAGGGAAGATGCCATGGTCAAATCAAACAGCCGCCTTTGCAGAAAGGGTTTTTCTTTGCCCACTCAGGCTGTCAGTAATACTAAAGAATTTCAGAAGCAGCAAAACTTAACTTCTTGGAAGAGAATGATTCTATTTCCCCATAATTGTGTAAACGCAGCTGTGAATAGGTGGGTGTAACTTAGCAACTGTTGGAATCCCAGAAAAAGAAAGTGACCAACTCAAACTCAAAACCTGATGCCATGAATTACCAACAGTATAGCTACCTAGCATAATGGGTTAATCTAGAACAAAGCAACTAAATTTAACTTTTCAAAGAACGACCAATTTCCAACAAATTGCTCCTATGAAGAGTAAATAATAAAAATATATTAAGTGATCATCAGCGTGTTTAAAAGAGGATTATCCCAGAACACATAAATTTCATAGTAAGAGTTTGTTTACATTTATTAATACCTACTGTATGCCAAGAAAATTGCTCTGTACTTCATTATGTTGTCTTATTCAGTCCTTTAAAAAAAATAAGAACATTGGGCTCAGAGAACTAAAGAATGCTACCTACAATCACATAATAAGAAAGTGGCACAGCCAGAATTCAAACTTTCCTTGACTGATTCTAAAAGTCACATTCACCCCTTAAGGTACATAGACCCAGAGGTATCTGTTTGTGAGACTGTGATTTACAATAAGAAATTGTTTCTTTGTCCCCATTTCTGGCACAAAGTTTCTAAAACTCTTGGAATTCCCTAAGCGAGGAGAGTAATAAAGGTGTCTTTTATGTTGATTAAGTAACTTTTGTAAGGCACCTAAGGTTGGGGATTCATGCTAAGAGACACAACCATGTGATCAGAGGGTTGGAACTTTCAATCCCACCAGAGGGATTGGAGATAGAGTTTAATCACCAATGGGCAATGATTTAAACAATTATGCCTATATAATGAAGCCTTCATAAAAACTGAAAGGACTGGACTCACAGAGCTTCCTGGTTGGTCAATAGAGCAGATAATAGGAGAGTGGTACACGTAGAGAAGGCATGAGAGCTCTGTACCCCTTTCCCATACCTTGCCCTATGCATCTCTTCCATCTGATTATTATTTTTATAATAAACATGTAATCTAGTAAGTAAAATGTTTCTCTGAGTTCTGTGATCCATTATAGCAAATAATTGGAACCCAAGGAGGGAGTCATGGGAACCTCTGATTAATTCAGTCAGAAGCACAGGTAACTCCCTGGGCTTTCAGTTGGTGTCTGAAGTAGACGACAGACTTGTGGGAATGAGCCTTATCCTATGGAATCTCATGCTATTTCAAGGTAGATAGTATCAAAATTGAATTGTAGGACAACTAGTTAGTGTCACAGAGAACTGCTTGTTGGTGTGAGACTCTTCCACTCTGCCCATTCCCAACACATGGAATTGGGTACAGAACAATTTTACTGTTCATAAACTAAGGTATATGCCGGACATAGGCTGATTATGGTGCAACTTACCAACATTTTTTTGTAGCTATACAGAAACAGCATTGTAAGGGTTTGAAATTTTGAAATTTCTGTCAAATGTATTTCTGCAAAATTCCTACTTCTTAGATCCAGCTAATATAAGTGTTTATTTCCTTATGAAAGCTAGGAAAGCAAAAACATCTGGAGTAAGTGATTTGAGAAGTTGGGGACTAAACATAGCTAATGCCAGAGTAGATATGTGGACACTTATGGTTTCTTGGAAAGTGAATGGAAGGTCACAAATTGGAATCTGAAATATGTGTTTTTAATTGTAGTGACTTTTTTTTTAATTTCAGAAAACAATACTAGATCCCACAAACCAGGTCAACTTTATAATTGATCAACAAAATATATATTGACTATGTTTAGCTTCACCTCTCACCACTGGATGATCCTTAATAACTCAAAACTACTAAAAATTCTAATGTTTGTAATTTTTGTGTCATTCTTCATTTGATATCTTTAAAGTAAGATAATTTTAAAAACAGTTTTAAATGAGAACAGGAGTGACAAATAAAAATCACAAATTTTGTAAAGTACTGATACCTACAAAGGTTATCCTCTGAATCAGCCTAAGTGAGATAGACAGTGTGGTTGCTGAGATGTCACAATTCACCTGCAGTAAAGAAGATAATGCACAATGATAGCAAGTAAGGACAACAAAGCATAATGTACACTTCTAAACTTATGTAAAATATGAGTTACATTATTATATGAATAAAAATGAGTTGAAACCTTGATATCACTTGTACAAAAAATTAAATAAAGTACCATGAGCGATAACTATAAAATTGTCATTCCTCCAGTACATTTAAAACAAATCATGGGCACTTTGAAGGAAAATCAACATATTATTTACAGCTAAGCAAGAGAAAGGTCTTGGCTAAATTAATAAAAAAATAAAAAGGAAGGATGAAACAAAATTTTTAAGTGCTTGATATTTCTTTGATGACCAGTTTTAGAAACATCTTGAAAGATGGAGCTTATAAAATAAGAGAAAATGAGATAGTCCTATTTTACAGTTAGAAAAAAAATCTTTTTAATGAAAAGAGATGATAGCTAAAAAAAAAAATCACTTTCTTCACTGTGATTTCAAGTTCCTGAACAACAGAGGTGAATTGGTTGAGAGGCTTTACATTCTTAAAAAATTCATATTATATTTTTAATTTTTTCACTATATGATTTTATTTATGAAGATATGTTTATTTAACATGTTTATAGTTTATCTTTTAACTTTAACTAGAAACATACTTTGTGAGTTGTCAATCTAGTAGTATTCACTTGCTTGGAGAGGAAAAAATCTACAAGTAGTTAAAACTACTAACTCATTGCTTGCATCAAGGCCATTGAAAATTCTGTTTTTGATAGTAGCTACTACATCACTCAGCAAGAATGCCTTTCTCAAATAGTTCTATTCATGATATTGTTCAGTTTATTCATTCGAGTGATAAAAATGTTCATGAAACATGGGTTTAAATATTCTTTAGAATATCTAAATTAAAATTGAAATGTACTTTGGAAGCTTGATCTATAACACAGACATATTTTGGTACAGTCAAGGCTTGAGGTTGCTGAATAGAATTCATACACTCTTATTTCATTGATATTTTTCTTTATGAGATTGTAAGAAAGATAGTAAATTTAAAAAAATAATAAAATCTTGGCAAATATGTTTGTTGATTCAGAGTTGGCTTGTTTACCACATACATTCTTAAGAATAAATGCCCTAAAGGCAAACCTACATATTTCAACTGCCTGTGAAGAATGCTGTAGGAAGATAAATTTGGTGAGAAATTTGACCTTGGAGTTTATAAATCATTGGAGACTCTTGATTTGATGCATATTAAAGTGTCTGTGGTAAAATAAAAACCAAAAACATCTTTCATTAATTAAAAGACTGTGACTGAAAATTTCTCAAATGCAGTAGTAAAATCTGATCAGAGTATCAGACACCCTTGCAGTAAAGACCTAAGAGATACAGCTAATGAACTTCCTCTGCAATAGCCTGAAACACCAAGTGACCAAAAACTCAAATGCCCTTGGGGTAACATAAATTAGTGCGCCTGAGGAGGAAAGAGAATAAGCCTGCCTAAGAGCATGTAACTCCTGCTGTTTAATATGTCTCTTGTCTGGTAGAATTTTGGGCATCTTTCCTCAGTTATTAATCTGACTTAACTTAAAAGTATCAGAAAATGTTTGTCATTAGTATATATATTATATGAATCAGAGTCCTCAAAACATGTGATGCCAAAATAAGACCAAGTCTGGGCATTGATCTTGTTATTCAAAATTTGCTTCATGTTATAAGGCATAATTTTCTGAAATTGCATATTAAATTTTAATTAAATATCTTTTTAAATGACATTTGAAAGAATTATAATTTGTCAAGCATTTTTCATTTATTATCCAATGAGAGAATTTGATTTTGTTTTACTGTCTTCTAAAAGTAAATAATTTGAAATGTCATTACAATATATTTACTTTTCAATTTTTTTTATTACAGGATTCACTTAAATTGAAACATTATTGCAATGTAAGTGAATCCTGAGATAAAAACCTGTGCCATGTCTTTGAAAGAATAAATCAAAGTGTATCCACTGTCATCCAACTAATGTTAAAGGAACTCCTCATTTGTGCCCCAACTTTATTTTTGATAGGCTGCCAAAAGAAAATGACTTGAAGTCTAGAATCTGTCCTGAAAGAATTTCTAATGTGTATTTTACACAAATTAGTATTACCACACTCCATTCTTTATGACATAGACATGTCTAGAATCTGATTTAAATTATTTTTCTCAGTTACCCTTTCTTTCTGTATCTTATACCCTCACAGCTAAGCTATATAAACTTTAAAATATAGTCACAATTCCACTCAGCATAAAGGTTTCAGTTGTGTTCTTGTTTTATTTAAATTCACTTAATTTAAAAGAATTGCCACTTTGAGTATTTTGTGTTATGTGTGCACTTTTCAGTTTCTTACATTTGCATCATCTGTCAATCTCAAACTTTATTTGACAATGATGAAAAGGAGACTGTGTAATTGTGTAAAGGTTCATGTTGTTTAGTTATTGGTCATTTTAAAGTAACTCATTTCCCATTTGCCCCAAGAATACTAACCAGTGTCACTTTTGGCTACAGTATTTACTCCTAAATAACTCGTGGATTACAGTCCTAACCTTATCCCGAAAGTTTGCCTCAAAATATCTTAATTTTATTATTATTTCGCATTTCTCTAGTATATCGATAGTCTTTGGAAACAAGTGACATCATTCTATTTATAGCATTCTATTTTTAGTAGTAATATTTCCATTTACAAAAAATAGTAATTTTTGATCTCTGAAAACATTAAATCCTAGAAAGTGTAGCATTCCTACACTTGATGTTAACATTATTGTCAGTTGTTAGCCGAAGATTCATTTGATGAATCTGATTTATGTATATATTTCTGTTACATTAGGATTAGAGACAAGTTCTGTTTAGAAATAACTCCAAGAACAGTCTTTATGTTTTATTTTCACTTCGAAAACCAGTCAGATTTGCTTCAGCCTCACAAAGCATATTTATGTAAAATTAATGCTGGCAGAGAGCAGTACTTTTTTTTCTAAACGGGTAACGGGTTAAAATTTAAATTTTAGACAAAATGATTAGCTATAAAAATAATGATATAACTGTTTCTATTTACCAAGATGCACAATTGCTACCATATGGTTCTAAACGTAACATTTAATCAAAGAGATCAGTGAAAATCTCATTTCATGGTGAAGTTACCACAATCAATATTGACCTCTCACCACTATTCAGCAGTCCTACTTTTGAAGAAATGAGTGTTTCTAATATCAGAGCTTCCAATGAGCATTCTGGATGCTGCAATTTCCTTTCTTCAAAATGATTTCTTATGCAAATGGTTATCATTTAAGTTTTACTTATTTATTGGAGTTCATGAAAGAATTAACCCTTCATTTGCAATGTGCCATCATTTTACATGTATGTCCTTTCTTTATATAATTTATCAGTTAATTTTTCTAATGTTCTTATTTTTAATTCTATGATAAGCACCCCAAATCACCATATAACTTAAGAACAAAAGTATTATCAAAAACTCACATTTTCCTAGTGTTTCTTCCAAATTCATGTCCCTGAATACTCTTTAAAAATAACTAATACTTGAATTTTATGTCACCTTCTTATAAGTTACTGCATGTATTTCCTGCCAAGAAAGTATATTTAGTTTTACATAGTTTTGAACTTTAAAAAAAGTCATCAAAATGTATGTCTGCTTTTGAGACTTGCTTTATTGATTCAACAAAATGACATTAATTTTTATCCACAAATATAACTGAAAATTTTGCATTGTGGAAAGATACCACAATTTACTTATTGTTTGCCAATGGATATTTAGCTTATTTTCAATTTGTTTTTTTATTTACAACCTGTGCTGTTTTGTACATGTTTTCTGGTGTGCATATACTAAAATTTTTCTTGGGGAAAACTGAACCTTGGAGTGAAATTGCTAGATTGTAAAGATTGTAAAATTCAGTTTTACATTGTTTCCCAAAGTGGTCCTACTAGTTTATATTCCCATTATTATTGCAAAAAAATTTTTTTGACACTTTTTTGTTCTATTCAACATTTGAATTGTCAGACCACTTCAATTTTGTTATTCAAAGGTAAAATTGAAATTGCCTTCTCAATTTGCATTTTTATTTTAGTGAGGCTGAGCAGCTCCATGAGATTTTGGCATTCCATGCCCCTCTTAGAAGAAATGCCTGCTCATATATTTTGCATAGTTTTGTAATCACTTTATTATTTATTAATTATTTAAGAATTCTTAATATATTTTATTGTTAATTGTATGTGTCACAACATATTCTTCTAAACTTGTAACTTGTTTTGAATTTTCTTATAGTGTTTTTATAAAAAAAAGTTCTTAATTTTATTTAGTGAAATTTTTAAATCCATCACTTTAGATTGGTGTATTATTTTTAATTTAAGTAAATTGTGTGTGTGTGTGTGTGTGTGTGTGTGTGTGTGTGTGTGTGTGTGTGATGGGCCTGAGCAATTATTATAACTCCAAGAAGACTGTGATAGTGAGGAGAAAGGGTAACATAAGCAAACTTTCTTTCTTTCCTTGAATTCAAAAAGCTATATTCCCTATTTTTTTTCTAAAAGCTTTAAAGTTTGCTTTTAATATTTAAATTCTCTGAATAAGGTAGATATTTGTACATGATGTGTGTAAACTAGGGATATCTTTTCATTTTTTCCCCCACTGGGATAACTGATTTTGAGTACTTGATTTAAGCAACCTTTTTTTCCACCTTAATACGCCATGCTAACTCTCATACCAAATTTCCATATATGCATAGGTCTGTTCTTGGGCTTCATTACACTCTGTAATTTTTCTTGTGTCAATTCATGCTATTTTATATAGTTCTAAGTCTGGTAAGGCCATTTTGCAGACATGGGAATCTAAATATACTGTTTCTTTTGTCTCTTGACTTTCACAGTGGTTTGCCTTCTCTTGTGTTTGGTGATCTTTATAAAAAACTTACTTGATTAATTTAGAGAAACAGTTCTCCAGGAAGACAATCTCTGCTTCTGCTTGTAGTCAGAAAGTGACTTGTGCAGAATGCAGTTGCATTGTTTCCCTTTTTCTTTCGACGTTACTTGCTAATATCATTCTGTTTTTTTTTTTAACATTATCAGTCAATACTGAGTACTGTAGCCTATTGTGGGCAAATTGAGTGTAACAAAATATTATTTATTTTATGTATTGATCATTTAAAATATAACAGGCACTTAAGAAACATTTTATATGGATTATCTTCTTTAATCCTTATAACAACCAGATGAGATTACTACTATTATGCTATGCTGCACCAAAGGCAAACATAATACCTATGTTTTAACTTCAACTTGATCTTGTTAACTGCACAAATGTATTTATTGATATGGTCAGGTGTTATATTCTATAATGATTAGTAAAAGCATAGATTTTCAATAAATGAAATCATTAATGTAAAAGGCCCTTTTGGTTGCCTACCAATAATTTTCTCTGATTCCTAAGAAAATATGTTTTAAAGGTATCCAGCCTTCCTTTACATAGCCATGTTTCCAAAGAAGGTGACCTGGTCATCAGATCCATTGGACCTAGAGAAGTCTAAGTTCAGTAGTCATAAAGATATCCTTGTCAAAAAATTTGTATAGGAAAAAACATGTGACTAAAATCAGGCCAAAAAGCCACATAAGAAAATATTTTCAGCTTGAGAATTTGGCATTTACTACTAACACAAGAGACATAAGAATAAGCCCTTTTTCTGTCACTGGTCCTGTTACTAGATGATACGTGTTACAGCCATTTATGATTACAAGAGTAAACTGCAGGATAGAGCTAAAAGTGGGAACCAAATGAATGGCGAAGATTCAGTAAAAATAACCTGAGTTTTTGATAAAATTAACAAACTACTAACCATGTATTACTGTGTACCCTACCTTTTTTTGTTGCTGTTATTATAAGAAATAATACATTATCTTTTGATTAAGACAAGGAAAGTAAAGCAGAGTTTTATGATACTTGTTACCAAATCCAACATATCAGATGAATGATGAAGACTTTTATAAAATAAAGACTTCCATATTTCTGTAATCTCATTCAAATGCAGACCTGTTATAAACAGTCTATATTCTTCCTCTTTACAGAATACAAACTTATAAGTATAAATGTTTCAATTAATTACAATAAAACGCAAGATAAACTTAAGTATTTTCCAGTCTACATACTTCTTAGTATGGCTAACGTTCAGAACACTAATAACACTAAATGCTGGTGAGGATGTAGAACAACAGGAGCTCTCATTCTGGTAAGATTACAAAATGATTCAACTACTGTGGAAGATATTTTGAAGGTTTCAAACACACTTCCATCACATGATCTAGCAATCAAGCTCATTGAGATTTACCCAAAGATTTTGGAATCATGTTTACGCAAAAACCTACACACTAACATTTATAGTAGCTTTATTCTTATTACTCAAATTTGGAAGCAATCAAGATGCTCTTCAATAGGTAAATGAATATATATCCAGACAATAGAATATTATTAAGCACTAAAAAAGAATGAGCTATAGAGCCATGAAAAGACATGGAGGAAATTTTTGTGCATGTTACTATGTAAAAGAAACCAATATGAAAAAGCAATATACTGCCTGATTAAAATTATGTAACATACTGGAAAAGAAATAAACTATGAAGACAGTTAAAATATTAGTAGTTGTCAAGGACTGGGCCAGGGAGAAGACTATACATGCAACAAAGAGATTTTTAAGGCAGTGAAAATCCTCTGTATGATCCTAAATGAAAGATTCATGCCATTATACATTTGTATAGATTATAGATTGTACAACACCATGCCTAAACCCTAAGGTAAGCTATGACTTTATGTGATTATGATGTGTCAATGTTGGCTCATCAATTATAATAAATGTACCACTTGGTGGATTTATTGATAATGGAAGAGGCTATGCACAAGTAGTGGAAGGAGATATATGAGAGATCTCTATACCTTCTTAATTAGGCTGTGAACCTAAAATTGCTCTGAAAGTAGTCTTAAAAAGCTATTCATACTTTCGAAAATAAAAAAAGATCAAGAAAAGATAAACATAAAAGTTAGTTAACTCTGGGAGTAGAGGTAAGAATTTATTAAAGAAGGAGACTTAGGATGTTTTTAAATTATCGGTAATATTATTGCACCTAACGGTGTGAAAGTTACTAAAGATGCTGTATTAATTATTGATGCTTTTTAAAATGTATTTTATGATGTTTTGACACTTTTAAAATCTTTCTGGCCAAAGAGAGACAGATGCTATTAGGGCCAGACATTTCTTAGAGATAGCAAAAGGCTGGGCCAGTTACCACCACCCAGATACAATTCCTATAACCCCAAATTCTCCAGAATTATTCAGTCTTAAGCTATTTATTCTGAGTTGCCTTTCTTTTCTCACAGAAGTACCAATAAATGCTTTGGCCTAGACTTTCTTCTTATTCCTGTCTTCTACCATCTGACCAAAACCCAGTCTGCCCCTGTGATTCTGCATAGCGTTCAGTGGTCTAGCATTCAGTGAGTCTTTCTTTGGGGCCCATGAGTGTAAGAAACATCTTTCTATGCCTCATTCTCATTTCCTCCTGTGGCTACACTGACTTTTCCATACCATGTGCAACATTTATATTCTTAGCACAGATGTCATTAATATATTTCTATACCCTTGTATTTCTTAAAAATAAATAAAAATTTTTGAAGTCTAAATGCCACATATGTAGCTTCTATACGATTTCAATATTTTGTGTATATCATACATAAAGATTTTTTTATATTGAAATTAAAATATGTATTTTCAAAGCCAGTTTAACATTTTAACTAGTTTTCATTATTGATACTGCTTTCCACATTCAACCAGACTGTTTAAACCTTTAAAATTCAAGGTTAGCCAGTTTCTGTATATGGGTCTAGGCTTCTACATAGAGAAATTGAGTCTCTATGGAAATTTATTAGTTTAGTCAAACTCATTCTGGAAATAAACTGTAAAATCATCTGAAGATTATTTTCAGTTTGACTAAGAAGTAACTTGTTAACCTGTTGGATACTAAATCAATGTCATTTTGTTGGGAAGGTAGGAAGAAAGGGGAAAAAAAAATTTAAAGCTTTGACTTGGATTAAGTTTTAACAAAATAATGTTAAAGAACAAACAGTGACCTAGTTTATTTTAATAAAAAATTGGCAGAATTGTCTCATATGATTCTTGGTCTGATTTAATTGTGTTGGGGAGTTCTTAATATCCTTCCACATAAAAATAACTTCCAAGCTGCCAGGATGTCCCTGCTGACTTATTTGGCAGCAAGTAGTTGCTGTGTCCTCATACATGAACCAATGAGAAGGCAGACTCACTGAGTTTGCACAGACCTGAGATATGTCTTATGAGACGGCCCCTTTGACAGAATCATCATGGTATATTTTCCCTGGGGGAAAAGTGTTGTTAAAGAAAATAGTATGAAAATATTTGATGTTAGGGGTAGTAAGGGACCTGAGAATTGATTCTAAATACTGTTACCTAAGTACATGTAAGAGAGAGCCACAGCACAGTTTTTAGAAGAGTCAATTATTTGAGTGGTAAGGGAAATATTACTTTCATTTTGATCTATGTAATATTAAAGCATATATTATTAGAGAAGCACAAAATCTCAAAGTTGTATTAAGTACTATATTTCAAATAAATGGCCAAAAACATGGAACAAACTAAAGAGCTTATATAACTTGAACTACCAATATTTTAAAAACTAAAATTCTAAAGCTTTCATGTAGATCGGGCTTTAAGAAGAAAACAATACAAAGAACGCTGTGAAAACTGAAGGGAAGAGAAGAATCCACACCTTTCTATTTCCCCACTCCCACACCTTGCCCTTTACCACAAATGATAAAAAAGTAATTGTACTACGTTCTCAACCACAAACTCTAGCTTTCACTTCCAAGGAGAATTCTACTTTAGTACTCAAGGGGCAGGAGGAGTGTAAAAGAGCTAAATGCTGCTCAGGTTTATGCATTTAAGCCAAATAATTGGTGAGTTTGGCCATGATTCAAGTTTATTCTGAAGCATTAAATCGAAGTGCTACAGGTTTGGTTCCAACATTTTGAATGCTTCTAGTAGTGAATTATGAATTAGTCACCTTCCCCCTCCCACTGTAATCAATCTGATCTAGGTGACAGAAGCAAAGTAGTGCCAGGACCTGACCTAATGGCAAAAATAAGCCAAAAAAAATTAGAACAGTAAATTTCGCTGTTAACAGCATTTCTTAGCAAAGGGGAGGGATTGAAGAAGGAAAATAAGTAACCCAGTAAATAAGACACGTAAGAGAAAATAAAGAAAGCTAAATTATGAGATATTTGATAGAGGGGTCTGAACTTGAAAAAAAATTAAATAAGAGAAAACAAAAGCAAAGAAACAGATTAGGCAAAGGTGTAAACCCCCAGGATACCAGAAATTAAAGCTTGCAGGAAGCCATCTGTGAGAAAGGTTGGAGATGCTGTCTGAGAAAGAGGTGTGTGACAAGAATAAGAATATCTGAGAGCCTGACACTTCAACTCTTCTGTTTTTAAACATCAAAAACAATAAAGTTATTCCTTGGAGAAAAAAATATTACTTGTTAAATATCCTAATAGATTTTAATTCATCAGAGGTAATATTGAAATATGTAAACATTAAAATATATGTAAATTATACTTTGCAGATCAAGATAACTTTGATAAACAAAATTTCAGTCTCTAGCACAATATTCAAAGAACTAGATGACTTCAATTAAATCTAAAAATTTTTATAAATAAAAGATATGAAGAAATTCTAATAAGCAAATGCATCACATTTTCTTTTGCAAAACATTAATTGGAATGTCTTGATTAATAGTGACACCAGCCTCCACTTAGTGCCTGCAAAGAAAGAATGTTTCATGTTGATACTAAATAGGTCTTTGTCTAAGAGACAGGGAGGAAACAAAAATTAAATTTTCCCCCTTTTTCCATGTAAAAGTCCATATTAAGGCTGGAACATTTCATCTTTGTATCTAACAGATTCTTCTACTCTCTTTGTAGAAAATAACTTGGGAACTCTACAGCCTTTTCCACAGATTCTAAACAACCATGACTACATAGATTATCTTCCAGCAGCTGTAAGGAGCACAAAGCTTTTCCTAGAATATGGGAGTTGTGAGTGGGGATAGATTCTGAAGCAAACTAGAGGGAATTTTTCCCTAGCTCTCATGTTATTTTTAAGAGTCAGCAGTCTGGAAAATGTTGCATTTGTTTGTAGGAAAGGTAAACACTGCCAAAACCAACAAGTTCCTTCCTTAGAGGGCTGTAGAGAAACTTGGTCTACAGATTAAGACAGTTCAGATAACTTATGTTAGAACATAGGATAACCCCTTTCACACCCAGATTTTACCCCAGAACTCTATTAGAAAGCTGATAAATCTTTGTTGAAGGAATTACAAACTGTGTACTCAAGAGGTAAAAAAAATTAAAATTGATCTCTTCTATAAATATCTTAGACAAAATGATTTTTTAGTGAGTGAGTAGGCCAGGAAGCTTAGTGAATTGGGTTAAATGGCTTAGCCACACTAACTAGATTGTTTGTTCTATGTGAATTAACTGTGATTAGACCTATATAAAACTGTTTCATAAAAGATTGGATACAAGTCAACAAAAATGTTTTAATTAAAATGGAACAACTAAACAGTTTTTGCATGCTCTATAATTAGGGCTGCCTAATAAAATTGCAGGACATTAGCTACATTTGAATTTCAGATAAAGAGCAAATAATTTGTTAATATAAGTATATCTCAAATATTGCCTGTAACATACTTATACTAAAAATATTATTCATAGTTTATACAAAATTCAAATATAACTGTGCATTCTCTAGTTTTATTTGCTAAATCTAGCAAATTTACCTGTAATTCATATAAAATAGACTATGTTTTTAATACTACCATCTCCAAGAGCACACTGAATCCATATTTGAATCTGTATAGCCAATACTTATGTATAGAACCCTAAAGATTTAGTATTATTTATGAGATAAAAATTTAGGCAGCGTTCTCTCAAAAGTTAATTAGAAGAATTACTTTAGGGAATCAAATATCTTGAGTTTTTTTCTACGTTGCATTTTATAACTATCTGGAGAGTTTTAAAAATCCCCATGTCCAGGCTGCAGATCAGACCTCTAACCAGAACCTCTACGTGGGACCCAAGCATGTATACACTGGCTCCTTGATGATAACAATGTGCTGCCAATGTGAGAATCATTGCTGTAGACTGAGTAGTACCAACCCGCCAACGTGTGATGACAAAAACAAAACATTAAAAGGTGGCTAATTCTTCTCATGCTAAATGTCATTTGAGTTAGCAGAAAATTTGTTTGTTTTTGCCTCTATCTGTTTTGGAATTTATAAGAACATACACAGCTATAGATGGGAGCTAAACAGAGAGGTGAGAAATACTGAAGATGAGAAGATTTTTTTTTTTTAAGTCTAAAGTAGATCTTTAAATATAGAGCAGTCTTATGAACTTTATCAGGCTGGGTTTTATGGACACAACTGTTAAGCAAAGTTAAGCACCCATAAATCTATGCTTATATTAGGGATTAAAACTATATAGAGACATATAAATTTACATTTAAAGTGAATAGATAGAAGTCATTAGTATATATTTTAAATACATATTTCACGATAGTTTCATTTTTTTCCAAAAACATTATAGAAAGACCCAGTCAAATTTACTACTTTTTATTTAATTTTTTTTTAATTACAAAGTGTTCTTAAAATTACTAAGTGTTGTGGAGATCACTATGTAACTGGTAGTTGAGGCAAATGCATTGCCTATAGATTAATATAGAAAAGTTTTTTTTTTCTGTATTTGTCCTGGAAATTGATTTTGATAAACCTGCTGCAGTGTTGCATACTTTCAAGCATTCCTCGTCAGAAAGCCCAAAGAATTGTTATATTATTAAAACACCAATCTTAAAACTTAGAGAAAGAGTTCCAAAGTAAGTTTTCATATCTTATCACATACCACTGGCTCCACAGTGCATATTGACACAGAATATATTTACTTTTGGCACTACAGTATTCCCTTTGTCCTACTCACTTACCCTAAACTCCTGCATTTAAGAAACTCATGTACACTTCCAAGTTGTTTTTGTAATTTCAGTCCTGAAAAGGATAAAGCATTAACTAAATCTTTCATTAATAATAGAGGACTGATTGCATATACACACTGATAGAATTTTTAGTTTGTCATAAGAAAAGATAAATAATAGAAATCATAAAATTATTTCATGTTTAACGTTATCTCACATCTCTTGTGAATACTAAACACTGTCTACACTTAAATGCAAAGTGTTTTCCTTTGAAAGAATTGTGCCTTATTTTAAGAGGCACATACTGGGTAAGTAAAAAGAGAAGTCATCTCTCACTAGAATCATCCCAAAATGTATATGAACATTGCAATTCTGTTATCTGTCCTCTTTTCTGTATGTTCTTAACCAAGTCTTTAATCTTCTCCTATGTCTGTATTATTCTCCAATGTGTATTTTCATCCCTAAATTCTCTTCTAAATTACAATCTTGCTTTCCAGTTGTCCACATAATATATTTCAGTTCCTTAGGTTCAAAACATTGCGGAAACTTTGACAGATCAATCTTCACCATAATCAACAAGCTTACTCACCTATTCTATTTTCATAGATAAACTTTCAAGAGTTTCCATATGAGTCCTTTGACATCTATTTATACTGTCAACTCCCTACACCAGGCTTCATCAGCTCATATCAAACTATTATTGTAACCTCCTAGTTGGATTCCCTTTATCTACTCCATACGTAGTTTTACTAATGACACTACCAGGCAATTTTTTTTAAACTTTATTTTTATTTTCCACTGTCTAAATAGTGCCATGATAAAGTAACAGAAATTAAAGTCTGGAAGTGTCAGTAGAAAGGAATCCTAGCAAATGCATTGGGATCTCAGTGAGAACCCTGGCAGCGTATTCTCTAGGAGCAGAAACAACCAAGATAGATTTAGTTATACAAATGCTGCAACCTAGCCCTAAGTAAGCTCACGTCTTGATCAAATTAATAACCTCTAACCCTACTGAGGTTAGGATAAACCCTTGTGGAAAAAGAGGTTTCATCAAGAGCCTAACAAGTAACTGTCAATGAATAAAAATACACTGGGTATACCATAAGAGAACATTAGAAATAAGCTCTTACTTAACCAAGTTATTAAAGTTATCAAAGATGGACTTAAAACAGCTGTGTTTAATATTTTTTAAAATGACAAAATAGAGCAAAATCTACTAAAGAGAACAAAAAAAAATTCTAGAATTGAAAATATGATAAACTGAAATTTAGAGTTTGATATATGGTCTTAACAGCAGACTGATACAGCACAAGAAAAGATTAGTAAAATTCTGATGAGAAAATAATTTTAAAAATAGGCTCAAGCACAGAGATCAAAACAAAAAATGAATAATACAGAAAAGATACTTATGCATACATGTCTATAAAGACACACTATGTTTTCATCTATGTGTGTGTGTGTGTGTGTGTGTTGTGTGTATGTACACATTCATTTGGCATAGAGAAAAATTACAACATATATAATGAAGTCTCAGAAGAGAGAAGGAGTAAAGAGAAAATATTTGAAAAAATAATAAATTTTAAAAACTGACAAAAAGTCAACAACTTTTTAGAAAAACTGTAGATCTCATTTAGGATAATCACACACACACAGAGAGACCCACAACTAGTCATCTAGAAAAACTCAGGAAAATCAGAGGTGAAAGAGAGTACTAAAAACATTCAAAGAAAAATATTATCTTTAAAGCAACAACAATGACTTACATCTGATGTCTAATTAAATGATGTAATGAAAAAGACAATGGAATATATATTTAAACTGATAGAAGAAAGCAACTGCCAAACTAAAATTCTATATCCAGAAAAAAACAACTTTAAGAGTGAAAATTAACATATGTAATGGAGACTGCTATCATGAATAAATCAACAAATAAAAAAGTGTTGCTGAGGACATGAAGAAAGGAAACCCTCATGCACTGTTGGTGGAATTGCAAATTGGTACAGCTACTATAGAAAACAGTATGGAAGCTCCTCAGAAAATTAAAAATAGAACTACCTTATGACCCAGCAGTTCCCTTTCTGAGTATTTGTCCAAATAAATTTAAAACACTAATTCTAACATATATGCATTCTTATGTTCATACATAATTACAATAGTCGATATGGAAGGAACCAAATATTACTCAGCCATAAAGATGAAAGAAATCTTACTGTTTGTGACATGTTTGGACCAATAGGATATTATGCTAAGTGAATTAAATCAAACAGAGATACCTCACATGTGGAATCTAAAGAACAAAATGAATAAACAAAATAGAAACATACAGATACAGAGAACAAACTGGTGATTGCCAGATGGGAGTAAAGTAGGGGGGAAAAGCGAAGGGATTAAGAGCACAAATTGGCAGTCACAAAATAGTCATAGGGACATAAAATACAGCATAAAACATATAGTCAATAATATTGTAATAACAATGTATATTGCTAGGTGGGTACTAGACTAATTGAGGAATCATTTTGTAAATTATATAAATGGCTAACCACTATACTGCATACCTGAAACTGATATAATATTAAATGTCAACTGCAATTGAAAAAAATATTTTTAAAGAGTGAAAGCTAAATAAAGATATTTCCATGTATATAAAAACAGAGAATTTATTGTCTGTGGACTGAAACTAAAAGAAATAAAAGTTATTTTTCAGGTAGAAAATGATCCCAGTTAGCAACATAAAAATGTAGGACGAAATTTAAAACAACAATATATCTGAGTGACTAAAATGTAGTCTAATGATTAAATTTTATGAGCAAATAGAAATAAATAACTCTTCCATATTAATGTTCTAGGATCAGTCTCCTCAGTTAATGCTACAACAGTGAAGCAGGGACTTTGTCTTATTCTCGATTGTATAAAATAATCAACAAAATTTTATTAACTGAATGATTAAATGAATATTCTCAACAACTTTGTGTCATATTCAAAAACCTTGGGCAATAACAGATATGACTTTAGCTATCCAGATACAATGTTAAGAAAATTATAGACTAGATAAAAATCCATGTTTATTTTTGGGGAAAGAAAGAAGGAAGGAAGGAAGGAAGGAAGGAAGGAAGGAAGGAAGGAAGGAAGGAAGGAAGGGAATCTCATATAACATTGTGGAGCTGACAGAGAAAGATAAGGGTGAGAGTTCAACTCTGTTGTACCCTCTAGTCTTTATACATTGGAAGGAAAATTTTGTAGCTGTCTTGCATAAAAGACAGTCAGATTTCCCTTTGTAAATATTTAGCCATATATCATTGGTGAATCAATACTCTTAAAGGTTTTAGTAACAATTTTAAGAGCAACACAGTAAGGCTAAAAATGCCCACATTGAGAATGATCATCAAGAAAATTAATGAAGGATGGTGCTTACATTAGCAGATTTATAATCAGTGAGATTCTTTGCTGTTATTCTGTTAAATTGGAATGAAAGGCTGTTATTATAAATGGATAACATGACTTTCTGCTACTATCACCTCAAGTTGCCAACAGCATAGCACTGCTGGTATACCAGGGTGGTCATGAACTCATGCTATTTTCTTCTGAAAGTCTGTTGAGAGATATGTTGTGATCACAACTGGGTGATAGAAAGCAAGTTCAGAGTATTACACAGGCAGGCAAAGAAAAAGAAAACACCCCTGTGTCTTTAAAAAACTAGCTAAGGTCTCAGTTATGTTTTAAAAATAAGTGGTTGGTTAATAAGAGTTTAAAATATCTAAATATTTTATTTAATTGGGCCTTGAATACTTGTCTTGGTGTTTGGATAAAGAAGAAAAAATATGTAAATTACATGTTACAGGACTGGGCAAAAAATAATCCCTCAACAAAAAGCATTCCCCTTCCCCCACTAAATTTTTAGGTAGTTGGAGCTTATCATCTAAGTGCATCAATTATATGTCATAAAAAGCAAATGCCTAACTGCTGCTAATATTTATGGTATAATTTTAGATTATTTGAGAATTTCACTTTAGTATTAACTGAGCAGTGATAAATTTATTTTAAAAATAATATTATTTGCTCTATATTTTTGTAAACAAATTTTGAAAGCACACACACACATACACACCATCCTGTATAAAATCTCAATCTAGGATCTCCCTAATTAATAATTGGCATGCTTTTATAATTCTTTCTCAACCAGTGAGCTTGGTAGATTAGTCATTTTACACTCACTTTTGTCTTTGTTACATCTACATCACAAGGTGTTGGAAAGATTAATTAGTTAACATACAGGAGTCTTTGAAGATGAAAAGCACTCTGGAATTGCTAAGTGGTGCTAGCATTTCTCCATAGTACCTATTTTCCTTATATTTTTGTAAAACTCATCTACCCTTTATTAACCCTTTTTTGCTAATATTATATACTTAGATTGCTTATTTAAAAAATTAACAAGCCTTATCTTTTCCTTTACAAGGCTCAAAATGTTTATTTATCAATGTCTTCATGTCTCTCAGTTTTCCCTAAGTATGAATATTTTTATATCTGAGATTCTGATATGATTCATGAAATCCTACTGATTACTTATTTGTATTACTTATATACAAATATATTTTTTGTATTCCTTATAATTGTGGACTGGTATACCTAAAGAGCACTAAAGAAAAAAGGAAAAGTCACTATTTATAAACTTTAGTGGCTTATGCCGTGAGAATCATTAATCTGGATCAAATGGAACAGTCCAAAGGGCAAACAAATCTACTTGTTCAATTCACTAAGCAAGAAAGAAGCAATTGCTTTTTTTTTTTAAGATCTAAAGTTTTCATAATAAAGACTTTTGAAAATGTCTTGTATTATATTAAAGTATATATCCTAGGACATTTGATGAGGTGTCCCAAGTATTCCAACTTCTGACCCTGGATGTAGCCCAAAATGTCTGCTGCCCATGAGCAGTGGCTTTGGAAACCAGAGGGGGAAGAATTCCATTAGGAAACACAATCTGTAGTTAGAAGGCTCATTTTCACCAAGCATCTAAACATAGAGACATTTATCTAGAGCTATCACAATTACTTTATCTACCTAAATTTGTGAAACATAGGTGTTCACCTAGAATAAAGTCCTGGAGTTTTTTTTTCACAGCTCCAGCTATGAAGAACTCAGACATTAGTTTTTCACTACTTTTTTGGCATTTTCAATTTTGATCATAAGTAGGAACATAAAATGTTAAATGTATCGAAAGTGTTTAAATGTATCAGCTTTTTAAAAGAGGAGTTTTTCATGCTTTGCCTAAAGGATTTTCTCCCTACGAGATTATGGTACTTATCAATATTTTTATCATAAACAACAATTACAAAACATAGCTACATGCAAATACTTTTATCTTTGTATAGTGAACCTAATTCAGCTAATATTTAAACATATTAAAATAATATATCTCAAATAAAATGAGCAGAACCCAATGAAACACCCACAAAATAAAATGAAATATAATTTTGGCTCGATATATTTACTATTGTATAAATGTACTAGTAAATTGTGTTGCTATACACACATATAAATACATATCTTAATTATAATGCTATTAAAATAAAGCACAATTTTAAGAAGTTCCATTTCTTTTTCTTTTTTTGATAAGCAAGAAGTCATACCTAATTAATATATACAATTTAATGACTTTGGAGGTCAGTATACACCAATAAAATCATCACCACAATCTATGCCACAAACCTACCCATCATTGCCTAAAGTTTTCTATCATATTCTTATTTTTCTTCTTCTTTTCCCTGTTCCTTCCTCATTTTTTTCTTCTTAGTATTCATTATTATTATAATTCCTGTTATTATTTTTTAATAAGAACATGTAACACAAGATCTGCCTATAGTATAGTTTTAAGTATACAATACAGTATTGTTAACTAAATGTACTATGCTTTACAGAGTTTTAGGACTCATTCATCTTGTATAAAGAAAACTCTGTACTGTTCGACTAATACCTCTCATTTCCCCCTTCACCTAGCCCCTGGCAACTACCATACCACACTCTACTTTCATAAGTTTTGCTAGTTTAAATTTATCATATAAGTGACATCATATAGTATTTGTATTTCTGTATCTGGCTTATTTCACTTAGCATATAACTTTCCAAGTTCATCTATCTTGTTTACAAATGACGAGATATCTATTTTTTTATTGGTGTATACTGACCTCCAAAGTCATTAAATTGTATATATTAATTAGGTATGACTTCTTGCTTATCATCCATGGATGAACATTTAGTTTGCGTCTATGTCTTGGCTATTGTGAGTAATTCACTAATAAATGTGAAAATGCATATATATGTCTTCAAGATCCCCATGCCAATTTTTTTGGATATATACCCAGAAGTAAAATTGCTGGATCATATGATAGTTCATCTCTTAGTTTTTTAGGAACTTCCATACTATTTTTTATGGTGGTTGCACCGATTAATATTTCCACCAATTGTACATAGGCTCCCTTTTTGCAGCATTCTAACCAACATTTATCTTTTAAAAAAGTGAACTTGAAAGATGTGAGGTGACATCTGTTGACCCAGAGAATAAATGATAGATGTACCTGTTAAGAAAGACTTCTGGGGGCTAATTTGGCTCAAATTTATAGACATTTTAGTAGTCATTGCTCAACAGGGGTTTCTTACACAGGCCACATTTTAGGTAGAAGCCACACTGAACTGCCTGCCTCCTACACTATGTTCTGCCTTCTGAGCCAACTCTTCTAAAAAAGTTTTTAGAATTGAAATTCAGTCAATCAGACTGGGACTTTTTTATATATATAATCAGAGCTGTGCAGCTATATCCTCATTTGCATCTTCACTGACCAGTAAGAGTGATTTCATTTTGAACAATCAGGACAGTGCTATTTGACTAATCAAACTGTAAAAATTTGGAGTCCTCATTTGCATAGAAATGGATTAGTCAAGAACCAGGGGTGGGCAGTCTTTCCTATATAAGCCAGCTTTCCCTCTGTCTCAGAGAGAACAGTTTTGTTTCCACTGAAGACTGCATTTCCCTAGCTGGAACTGTAATGCTGGAGTTTTCTCATGAGCTGAAGCTGTAACACTGATGCTGTCTCACAGGAGCTGAGCCATAACACTGGAATAGTAAAACTGGAGCTGTACCACCAGATCTACCTAGCCAGGACCTCCTCACCCAGGCTTCCTTGCTGAAGAATCCTCTCCCGAGCTGCCTCACTTGCGTCACCCAAGCTGTTCCACAGCTGAGGTGTTTCTAAATTGACCTGTTTTCACTGAATAAAGTCCTCCTCTTACCACACCCTAATTTAAAAATTCTTGTTTGTGTTAAATTTGCATCAGTGACCTTCAGTTGACATTAAAAAATGGCAATAGTACTATCTGAAACGACAGCCTGATTTCTTTCTCAAGTCCATACTGAAACTAATGTATCCATGATTATATCAGTCCCTTGAATTTAGTGGCTTTCCCAGTGGCACTGGAAGGTCTCGAATAAGTCCTGTCTGATTCATCACATCCCATACTTTTGGTCAAGATCTCTGTTTAGGTAAGAGATTTACATACAGTTACCTTGGCTTATATATTTGAACTAAGAGGGCCCCGTTTATATGATTCAGCTTTGGTGCCTAGGAGGGGAATCCATCTGTAGAATTTGGTACCAGAGGGGGTATCCTCCATGGAAGACCCCTTTTTCATTGTGTTTGGTACTTAAGAAGATAGCCTCCAGGTTGGGACTCAGTCTTGTCCATAAGTTTTGTGAGGTATTTGAAATGATGCTTTCAAATGAGTAACCCATGCTCTAAATTTTCTCATACTAATCAGCCACCATCTGGGACTTTGGCTGATTAACATGTACAAAAATCACTGTCCAGAGACTTGCAATTGGCTAGGCCTCTGGATAAAAATCACATGCATGAGAAAATTTCAAACGTTGTTGGCCAAGATGGAGTTCCTTTGAAACTCCAAAACTTATCCATTTGCAGACTCAATTAGAACAGAGAATATACTGTACCTTCTATAAACAATGGGAAGCTTTTTTAAATTGATACCTTGAGAACTCTAAATGAAACCAAGAGGCCACTATCACTTCCCTTAAAGAAAGTAGTTCTATATTTGGTAAACACCTTGACAAATTAGAAAAAAAACTGGCATTTGAAAACCAAACCTAAAAGAAGACCATTGGAGGGTTTCTCTTCTGTCCCTTGTGTTTAAAAATTCAAGATAAGTTTACTAAAAGAACCTTAGAAAATCCCTTATTAGCTCTTCTTGTTTACCTCTCCACTTACCTCTAGACCTTTTTCAGCTGCCTTGATTCTTGCCTTGTTTCCTCTCCTTCTTTTCTTTCTGAACTTTCTTTTTTTCTCTTCTCATGACCCCCCTACTTCTCTTTATATGCCTGACACTCTTTCCCTTATCTTGATAGTACCTTTCAAAATTTGAACAGGAGGGAAAGAGAAATGCCAATTTGCTTATGCACTCTGCGCAAGACCCAAACTTTGGCCACTAATAAAAGACTTTTGTAATCATAAAACAAGTTCCCTTGAATTTGAAGAGCATTTTGGTCTGATTAGCATCTATTGACCTGGTCTTTCTGACCTTTATCAACTAATTTATATGCTTGTGGAAAATGTTTTTGCCCAAGAATGGATGCAGGCAGTAGAATGGAAAAAAAAAACATTAAAATTGAACAATCCCTAGGAAATTGAAAGGCAGGAAAACAGGTTGCTATGCTGCTAAAGGTCATTTCTAAAACTTTTCTCCTCCAAATAAACTGGAAAGTTATATATCATTGTGTTCAAGGAAAAGACAAACCTGTCCTCAATTATTTTGGATTCAAATGGGGTTTCTGACAAAGTTTGAGAATTAAAGATTTGAGTGATGAAACTGAATCTATTTAATTCCATTTCCACAACCAGACTTTCTGAAGTCTTTGCCACTCCCATAAAATAGCATGGCCTTGACTGGGCAGCAAAACATCCTTATGAGGTAGCTTTATTGGAAAATCAAGTATCTAAAACTATAGGAAAGGACAAAGAGTCCAGGGTAATTCAAGCCTTAAACTACCAAGAAAAGACTGCCAAACTAATGGTCCTTCAGTTCAGTTGTAACAATTGGAAAGGGATATCCTAAATGTTTCTACTTCCCAGAATCCAAATGAAAAGACTTGTTTTTTTTTTTTTTATTGTAAAATATCGACACATTTGAAAAAGGATTGCCATGGATTTTCAGCATTAGCAACAACTGAATCCTTGTAAGGTTCCCCTCACTATCCTCCATACAATACTAGAGATGCTCTGGAGATATTAAGGGGATATTTCCCTTACTTAAAAACAATAAGTTGGGGGAATTTGATATTAGAATTGGGGACAAACTGGTCAGAGCCTATCAACTGGAACTACCTTGTTCACCCTCAACCCTGAAACACTTTCAATGTCCCCTTTCCAGAGTTCAGAGTTCATCCAGTTATTTGGAGTTGCCAACAAACCCATGACAGTCTAAATCTCTACCTATTCCTTCCTAACTAGAACCCCTCACTGACAGCCACCACTTCCTACTTGTGCCATCAACTGCTGTACACCTTCCAGGAAAAAATTTTCTGGAAGTACATCAAGCACACATTTTCTTTTTCCAAAAGAGAGAAATGATGCTTGAATAATCTCATCTGTTGATCTGTCACAGAAAGGGCCCTCATTCAAATTCCTGTTTATCCACTTGGCCTCATTGATAATACTCAACTCATTATTCAAAATCTGCCTGAAAGCCTCTGTGTAATATTTAACATGGTCACACCATATCCATTCATCTCCTTCAACAAAAATACAGGTAGATTATAATAATTCTCTCCTCAACATTAAACAATATCTCTTAAATCCTGAGGCTCTGTCTGAAACTGATAGTAAATAGCTTTATATGCAAGGAACTACTTGCCCCTTGCATTAGTCTTTGTAATACCCCTCTCTTACCCACCCATAAACCAAATGGAAGAGAATGGTAGGTTGTCCAAGAGCTAAGGGCTATAAATAATATAGTTATTCCTCAGCACCCAGTGGTTTCTGGCCCCCATACTTTGCTTTCTAATATTCTCCTTAATAGCCAATACTTTTCAGCTGTTGACCCTTGTAGTATGTCTTTCAGTATCCCTGTAGATATAGGAAGCCAGTATATTTTTGCCTTCATCTAGGAAAATGCCTTGAGAACCTTAACTCAACCCCATGGAGTATGAAATATACTAATAGGATACATAACCAACAACTGAACCCAGTTGCTCAGGGCCTTCCCCCCTGACTTAAAGCAATTGTCATGATCTCTACCAATGTAAAAGCTACAGAGAAAATAAACATGAGAGTCACCTCCCACTGTTTGTGCTCCTCAGTCTATTGAAAATCTCAATTTTCATTATACCTAGCACCTTCTTGCTATCTATCTGCCTAACTATGAAATTCTGTCTTCATTACATCTCACTATAACCCAGTGCAATTTGCTCAATCCAAGTACCCTGCTACCTCTTCCAGATGATAACATTCTTCATGACTGCATCACTTTGACTGACTAACTTTCTATCCCATGAGTGGACCTGGAAGAAAACTGCCTTCTAATACAGATAATTATGGTTCATACTTAGGGGGCTTAACAGTAGTTACCAAGCTAGTTACACTTTTTATGAGGTCACGGAGTCTGGTTCGCTTCCTGATGCTAAATCCACTCAGCAAGTGGAACTTCATGTTCTGACTAGAGCATGCCTATTAGCCAAGGAAAAAATTGCCAATATCTATACTGACAGTAGGTATGCCTTTTGAGTAGCATACGATTTTGACAGGCTCTAGAAATAGGTTTTCTTACCTCATCTAGACAAAAAATTAAAAACACAAACTATGTTCTGGTGCTCTTTGATATCATTCAGGTGTCAAGATCTTTAGCTGTTATTAATGTTCAGAGAAATTCTTCATGGGAACAAAATGGTTGATACTGCAGCCAAGTCAGCCACTTCTCATAAGGTAACAAAAATTTTACTTACAAAAACCTCATCTATTTCTTTCTTACCTCCAGTTTTTCATCTGCATCAGAGGCTCACAAAAGCCAAGGCTTCCTCTCCAGAAGTTGAAAGAGGTACATGAAATAAGTGTTATTCTTTCAGTTCTCTATAGTATCTATCGATAGGCCCCCAAATCACCACCCCATTCTTCCTAATAGCCTCAAAAAAACTTTTTGACATTCATTCATAGTTTGAGCCACCAGAACACTCAAAAATTGTCCAATGGGAAAAATGGTGTTTTGGGAATACCTCCCCTAATATTACCCATTGGATATACCAAATATGTAAAAATTTTTCCATAGCAAATAAACCTGGAAAACTATTGCATGACTCCATAGGTCACTTCCCACTACTAGCAAGCCCTTTTGAGGTATGGCAGTTGAACTTTATCCAGCAACTTGTTTTACAAGGTTATAAATATGTCCTGGTTATGGTTTACAAGTTTTCACATTGGGTTGAGAATTTTCAATGACACCAGGCCACAACATAACAGTAGCTAAGGCCCTACTAGAAAATATTATTCCAAATTGGAGAGTTCCATGAGAACTCCATAGTGCCCAGGGAACTCACTTTGCATGATAGATTATCCACAATGTCTGCAAAATTTGGCCTATTTAGCTACATCTTCATTGTGTTTATCATCCTCAGTCCTCTGAATTGTTGAAATGGACAAATGGAGTTATAAAACCCAGTAGGCAAAAAATTATGAGGCATCTAGTCTGCCAGAGTGTAAGGCCTTTAATTGGTCTTTCTCAACTTCCATTCTACCCACACTGAAAAAAGTAAACTTTACTCTTGTGAGATTATTACAGATTATTCCATGCATCTAAATAAAGAATTACACTACCAGTGCTTATTAGTGGAGATCTCATATTATTGCAAAGAGCTCATCTCTGCCTTGCAGCATAATACTAATCTTGTTAAAGATTGCTTCAACTGTATGCTCCTACGAGACGAGACGAAGAATATCTCGACGTCCTCAGATCTGGAGACTTTGTATACTGGAAAAAGAGAACAGCTTAAAGATTCCCTCCAGCCCCACAAAAAGGGCCTTACCAGATACTTTTAATTAATCTATTTGTGGATAAATTATAAGGCTCATGAATTCATATTCCCCAGCCTATCACAGAGACAAAACCCTGGCTGATTCAAAAGGCCCAGTAATCAAGATGAGAAGTAGACAACATCCAAAATAGACAGATCTCCCAAAGATTGGAACTAGACTAACATTGACTCTTTTTATGTATTTTTCTTATGTACTTGCTGTAACACTTATATTCCTGAATATGTTAATGGTCTTAACCTTTCAAAGACAGTTTGATTGTGTTCCCAATGCTCTTTGTGCCTTGCATCATTCTTCCTTGACCATGCAATGTTTCTTGATTCTTGTTACTTTAACTTTTGTAAATGGAGAAACTTAACATAGAAATATGATACAATATTCTCAAACACTGGCTTTCTTAGAAATTGTTTGAATGCTGAACTATCACCTTTAGTAAAACTGATGATTTCATGTTGTTATCAATTTCTCAACCATCCTTAACTTTACTGTTAATTTCACAAATCTCTCCCTTCTGAAAATGAATGGGTTAAGTTGCAAAAGTCTTCCACTTTTACTCTGTGTCTATCTTTACCCACCCCATACATTAGTCATCACACATACAAACACATTCTCCACAGGTGGGAACAATCATCTCCCTCAGTTGAATTAGTCTCTAGCTATCTATATCTTAAATGCCTTAAATCTGGTTACACCTATTTCAAATCTGACTACTGTTGAACTCCCCTTTTTAAGGCTCTCATGAGAGGAAGTGGTTCACACTATCACAAGTCTAAATGTTTAAACATATGGGAAGAACTTTTAGAGGAGTGTTTAAACCAGGCTCAGCCCTAGTTGGAAAGTGTTCTTGCTTCACTTTCTGTTAATGAATCCAAAAATGAACAAACTCTTGCAGACAGCCTATGTGCTTCCAGAGGTGATATTGTTTTTGTCTGTGCATACAAAAATCAGTCTTCATCATGTGATTATCTTGATACCTGGAGGCTGACTGGGCAATGCCTTTTAGGCTACTTGACATCCTTTTTTACTTTTACAATCCCCAAACTAATAAGAGCTACCCTTTCTAATTCCTGTGAGAGAAAAAAAAAAGATATTTTAAATAGTAGACAGCTACCATGATGAGAACGATTCTGTACATAAAAATAATTTTTGTAGGCTTTGGAATGTGACTTGCCGAAGGGTTTTTCAGGAGGTAAGGGTAATAATTTTCTCAGAATTGTGTTTTCATGAGGTGGCCTTTATACCACTCAGTGAGACACAATGATACAAAATCTAACTAGAAATGTTGCAGAAATGTTGCAAAATCAGTCCCGTAGCACTGGTAGAATTAAAGAACTCAAGTTTACTAGCACTCTGAAAATCTGGGCCCAGAGCTCAGTTGCAACTTTGCTTATATAGGGCTTATTTGGCATGGGCCGATTGGTTAATTTGTCCTCAGATGGTTACAAAGAGGGAGTTACTATGGGTTGCAGACAGTTAGAAAGCCTTACAAAGTGCAGCAGTTGCTACTGGGTATACAGGCAGATACATTTGTGGCTTAGACAGAATAAGCAAAAGGGATGATGAGTCTTTAGTTAATTTTGAGGTCACCCTGCCCTATGGCATATGCAGCAAGCATATCTGCAGAAGCAGAACAAAGAGCTGGTTATAAGGTTAGACTTTTGAGTGAAAATTCCTCTTCAGGAACATCTGTCTAATTGTTTGCTCAACCACTAGAGCCATTCAAGCCCAGCAAATAGCTTGAGACTCCTTCCCATGAGTAGTCCTTGACTATTATTTATTCACAGCCCAAGAGGAAATGTGTGTCATAGTTAATACCTCCTGCTGTAACTGGTAGAATTAGAAACAACTAAACTTCTTAATTTGCCAAATCTCTTAAAATGCATTCCAGTTTGGTTTCCAGTGCCATAGGCTGGTTAGTATTTAAATTTTCTGATATTTTAAGTTTGTTCTCAACTGAGTTCAGAGCTATTGTGAAGTCTGAACTACAAATTGTTTTATTTGTTATTGTTCTAATTTGTTATATGTACTTCATTTTTAAGCTATTGATGTTCTGTGTAACCAAATGTTCAAAACCTCTTACAAAAATCTGTGCAATGGTAGTAAAAAGGATAGAAATGCTTTATCAAGCAACTATACCCTTTCACTTTAGTAATCCATGATGCTGAACACCATTTTCCAATCATCCCTGATTTCTTCTGATGTTACAAATTGAATGTGTTTGCTTGTACTCCAGTCATTTCTGAACTATTTTAACTTCTAAAAGGCTTTTTGAGTTTGGCAGGTATCTGAAAGTCCTGTCATAAGAAAATAACTTTAGTTACTCTATTTGCTACTGTCCTGTCACAGGAGTCCCACCAAGGGACTAGGTGGAATAAGAGCAGGTAGCCAAGAATGAATCTACCTATTAATAAAAGTTCTTAGTGGCTAATCGAGTTTAAATTTATAAGAAGAATCTAGCAGCCATTGCTAAGCAGTCTTGCACAGCACACTTCAGGGAGAAGCCACAATGAACTTCTTGCCTCCTGCACTATATTTCTACCATCTTCCTTATACAAGAAGTCCCAGGATCAAAATTTAGCAAATAGGGCTAAAACTTTCCCCATCCAATCAGAGTTGCACAGCCACATTCCAATTTTAATATTCAGCAACCAATCACAGTGGCTCCATTCTGACCAATCAGGATGGTGCTGTTTGGATCAATTGAACTGTAAGGATATGACATCCTCATTTGCATAAAAGTGGACTAATCAGGGACCAGGAGCGAGCACTCTTCTCCATATAAGTCAGCTTTCTCTGTCTCAGAGAGCACATTTTTTGTTTTCGCTGCAGACTATGTTTCCCCAGTTAGAATTGTAACCCAAGAGTTGTCTTGCCAGATGGAGCTATAACATTGGATTTGGAACATTGGAATTACCTCACCAGAGCTGAGCTATAACACCAGAGCTATAATACTGGCGCTGTATTGTTGGAACGGAGCCATAACACAGGAGCTATAACCCCGGAGCTGTAACACCAGAGCTGCCTAGTGCAGGATTCCTCACTCAGTCCTCCTCACCTGGGGCTCCTTGCTCAAGCTTCCTCATCAAAGCCTCCTTCCTGAGCTGTATCATGCCAAGCTTTTTCATGCCTGAACTATTTAACAGTCATGTTGTTTTATGTCTGGGCTTTTCCAGAGCCATTCTGTTTCACAGCCAAACTGTTTTACAATTAAACTTTTTCACTGAATAAGGTACCCCCTTTACTGCAGCTCAAGCTAGGGATTCCTGTTGGTGTGGAATTGGTGGTAATGACCTCCAATTGGCACATCTCATTGTGGTGTAAATTTGCATTTTTCTGATGATCAGTAATGTTGAGAGCCTTTCATATATTTGTCTTTATATGACTTCTTTGGAGAAATGTTTGGTTCATTTGTCCATTTTAATTGGATTATTTGTTTTATTACTATTGAGGTACATGAGTCCCATGTATTTGGATATAACCCCCTTGTCAAATATATGGTTCAGAAATATTTTATTTCACTTTATATTGAAATTTCATATTACACCTTTGTTGTTGAGTGTTTCCTTTACTGTGCAAAAGCTTTCTGTTTTAATGCAATTGCTATTGTGTTTTTTTTGCTTTTGTGCTTTTGATGTCATATTCAAGAAATTATTGGCTAATGTTGAGAAGATTTATGGCTTCAGGTTTAATGTTTAAATCTTCAATCTATTTGAGTTTATTTTTGTGCATACTGTGAGATAATTGTCAAACTTCATTTTTCGGCATGTGGCTATATGATTTTCCCAACACCATTCATTAAAGAGACTATCTTTTCTGCATGATGTATTACCGGCACCCTTGTCAAAGTTCAGTTGACTGCATATACATGGGTTTAATTTTGGGCTCTCTATTCTGCAAAATGAGTGTATATGTCTGTTTTCATACCAGTACTGTACTGTTTTGATTATTGTAGTTTTATAAGATATTTTAAAATTACAATTGTGATGTCTCTAGCTTTTTATTTTTTCTCAAAATTGCTTCTCTAATTCAGAAATTTTGTGGTTACATATAAATTTTAGGATAATTTTTACACCTGTAAGAAATGCTGTTGGGATTTTGACAAGGATCATTCTACAGATTTGTAGATCTCTTTGGGTAGTATGGACATTTTAACAATATTTTTTCAATATAGGAACATGAGATGTTTTTACATTTATTTACTTTTTTAATCATTGTTTTAAAATTTTAAGTGTATAAGTTTTTAATCATTATGGTTAAATTAATATTGTGCTTTATTCTTTTTTGATGTTATTGTAAACTGTATTGTTAACACTTCAGACAAGATGTTGTTAAAGCATAGAATGCAAATGATTTTCATTCATTGATTTTGTATTCTGCAACTTTACTGAACTATTTTATTCTAATATAGTTCTGTGGAATCTTTAGGATTTTCTACATTTAAGTTTATGTCACCTGCAAAAATAGATAATATTACTTCTTCCTTTTATATTTGAATGTTTTTTCACTTATTCTTCTAGTCCATTATTCTGACTAAGATTTTAAATACTATGTTGACTAAAAGAGATAAGAATGGCCATCCTTGTATGGTACTGGATCTTAGAGTAAAAGCTTTTAGATGTTAACTGTGTGCTTTCCATATATGTCCTTTATTGTGTTGAGGTAATTCCCTTTTATACCTAATTTGTTGAGAGAATTTATTACGTCAAATATAGTCAATTTTTTTTTTGTCATGTGATTTTTTTTTTCTTTATTTTGTTACATTGACTGATTTGCATATGTTGAACGATCATGCATTCCAGGGATAAATCCCACTTGGTCACAATGGATGATCCTTTTAAAATTTTCTTGAGTTTGATTTGATAATATTTTGTTGAGGATTTTTGTGTTCAGGTTCCTTTTTCTGTGGTGTCCTCATCTGGCTTTGCTAAGAGTGATGCTAGCCTCATGAAAATTGTTTGAAACTGTTTCCTTCTTTTCTAATTTTTGGAAGAATTTAAGAAAGATTGGTATTAATTTTTTCTTTAATGTTTAGTATAATTTATTTGTGAAGGCATCTGCTTCTATGCTTTTGTTGTTATTGTTGTAAGACTTTTATTATAGATTCCATTTTCTTATGTGCTATTGGTCTGTGCAGTTTTTCTATTTCTTTTCTTATTTAGATATGGTAACTATATGTTTCTATGTATTTAACCATGTCATTTGATTGTCCAATTAGTTGGAATGTAATTGTTTATAATAGTCTCTTTTTCTATTTTTTATTTTATTTGTCTTCTTTTTTTTCTTTTAGTCTACCTGAGGAACTGACTATTTTTTCAAAGACCTAATTCTTTGTTTCATCTATTTTTCTATTATTTCTTTATTTTATGTTTCATTTATTTTTTCTCTAATCTTATTTTCTTCCTCTAACTTTGGGCTTATGTCATTCTTCTTTTTCTAGTTCCTCGAAGCATAATGTTAAGTTGTTTTCTGAGATCTTTTTTTAATGTAAACATTTATCACTACAAACTTCTCTCTTTGTACTACTTTTGCTATATCTCATAAGTTTTGATATGTTGTTCTTTTGTTTTCATTTAACTTGAGATATTTTCTGATTGCCCTTTTGATTCCCTTTGACCTGATGATTATTCAACAATATGTTGTTGAATTTCCATGTATTTGTGATTGTTTCCACTTCCCTTCTGTTACTGATTCTCAGTTTCATTAAATCATTGTGGGAAAATATACTTAGGATGATTTCAGTCATGTCAAATTGTTTAAGACTTATTTTGTGACTTGCATGTGATTGATTCATTCTAGAAAATGTTCCACATGTGCTTGAGAAGAATGTGTATTCTGTTGTCAGATAGAATGTTCAGAATATATCTGTTAGGTCTATTTGTCTATAATGTAGTTCAACTTGGCTGTTTTCTTATCTATTTTCTATCTGGATGATCTGTTCGTTATTGTAAGTAGAATATTAAAGTCAGCTACTATTATTATATTGCTATCTATTTCTCTATTTAAGTCTATATATTTATGTGCTCTGATGTTGGATACACGTACATTTATAACTGACATATCTTCATGTTAAATTGACTCTTTTATTACTTAATGACCTTTCTTGTTTCTTGTGACAGATTTTGACTTAACATCTATTTTTTATGGTATAAGTATAGCCACACCTGCTCTCTTTTGGTTAACATTTTCTATTCTTTTATTTTCAGCCTAGGAGTGGCCTTAAATTTAAAGTTAGTTTTTTGTAGACTACGTATAGTTGGATTTTTTTTATATCTATTTCACAACTCTATGACTTTTAATTAGTACATTTAATCTATTACATTTGGAGCAATGATTAATAGATAAGAATTTACTATTGCCATTTTATTAATTATTTTCAGCTTGTTTTGTACTTTTTTTGTTCCTCTTTTCTATTTTTGCTAATTCCTTTGTGATTGAATCATTTTCATAGTAACATATTTTCCTTTATCTTTATCTTTTTTGTATCTTAAACAGTTTTTTCTTTGAGGTTATTATGAAGTTTATATAAAACATTGTTAGAATAGTCTATTTGAGCTGTAACAACTTAACTTTAATTTTATTTAAAAACTCTCTTCACTTTTACTTTCCCCACAAAATTTATGTTATTGATACCAGAATTTATTTCTTTTTATATTATGTATTAATAATCAAATTTTCCATTTATAGTTATTCTTAATAATGTCTTTTAACTTTTATAGTAGGGTTAAAAGTGATTTACAAAATACTCTTACAGTGTTATGTCTTGCTGCATGCTTTATATGTTTATCTTGTGAGATTTATGCTTTCCTATTGCAGTTTCTAATCCTTTAATTTCAGCTTGAAGAACTCCCATTAGTATCTCATAACATGGCAGGTCTAGTGTGCTTATCTCTCTTAGTTTTTATTTGTCTGGGAAAGTCTTTTTCTCTCCTTTATTATAAAAGGTCAGTTTTACCAATTGTTCTTTTGGTAATTTTTGTTCTTTCAGCACTTTAAATCTATCACCTCAGTTTTTCCTGGCCTGAAGGTTTTCTATTGAGAAATCCACTGATTAACTCATAGATATTCCCTTGAATGTGATGATTCATTTTTCACTTGATCTCAGCCAAAATGCCAAGAAGCAATGATGATTGACTTTTCTCTGGCTGCTTTCAAAATTCTCTCCTTGTCTTTGACTTTTAGTAATTTAATTATAATGTATCTTTGATTCCATATGGAATCTCTTGGGCTTTATTAATTTAGATATCCACTCCCCTTCCCAGATTTGGAAAGTTTTCAGCCATTATTTCTTTAAAATATTTTTTTTCCAATTTTGTATTCTATTCTCCTTTTGGGACCACCTAAAATGCATATATTTTTTGATGTTTCTCCTATAGTTTCTGAAGACTTCCTTTACTCTTTTTTATTCTTATGTTTCTTTTTATTTCTTTAACTGTTATTTTAAATGACATGTGTTCAAATTTGTTGATTTTTTTTTCTGCTTAATTGTGTCTGTTATTCAAGCTACCTATTAGTGTTTTCATTGCAGTCATTACATTCTTACGCTCCAGAATTTCTGGTTTTTTAAATGTTTTTTATATCTTCATCAAACTTTTTATTTTGTTCATATTTTATTATCTTGATTTTATCTAGACATCGTTCTGTGCTCCTTTGATTCCCACAATACTTTTAATATGTAAAAGTATCAGTATTTATCTCAAATTATTGTACTTAACTAAACATAAATATATGAAAAACTCTCAAAGCTGGATAAATGAGATGCACCAAATATCCCAACTATAACTTGTCTTGTCATTTTAGTTATTCTTCAATAATCAACTTTTATATCTTTATTCTTAATAAGAAATTCAATATATTAAGTTAATATTTATTTACTTTTGTGGTAGATTGAAGTACTGTTACTCTTCTTCTCTGCAGGAGGATTATATATCAGGGCCCATTCCCATGTCACTTACAGAGGTCCCTATGGGAAAAGTGCATGTTTATCTTTGGCCAATGGAGTATGAATATAAGTGATGTATAGCATGAGCAACTAGAAGCTTTAAATACCATTGCATAATTTATTTGTCTTTTCTTCTATATTAAAACTACATGTCATAGATAAAAGATAAAATTTTAGCCTGGATTGTGAAATAAAGAAAAAGCTGTTATTATTGAATCATAACCAACATACACCTTGCATAGAAGTAACCCAAAATGTCAGTCTGGCAAATAAGAGATATTTCCCAGGATTAAACTTCATAAATAATTTTAATCATATTAAAAGTCAAGAGAAATAAGCAAAAAAGAAAGGAACTTGAGATAACAGATTGGCTTTCTAGGTCTTTCCAGGAGCACATCACATAAGCTTTCTTGCTCAAGATAATAGACAAAGTTACCTAACAACTAGGAGAAATTTGATTATCAAACATCTCTACTTTATACCCTGGATAATTGTATAGCCAATGAGGCATTTTAAAAAAATTATATACCATAAATTCATAGATTCAGATTTGTTTTCCACAGCAACCTTAAAACAAAGACACCCTACCAAAAGCTTTCCTTAGAAAAGAACTCTCTAGCCATAACAATTATTATTAGCTTTCAGAATGTTTACAAAAAAAAAAAAAATAGACCAGGATACCAATTTTTTTTTCTGGAAGTATCCCTTTTCTTTCCTGGAAAAAAATTGTATTAGAGACCAATTGTTTTAACTCTTCCTTCCCCCAAACATAAGATTTAGTAGTATGATTCAACAATAATAGAATTAGTATGTAGTACCAGTATTAGTATGACTGTTAAAATGTATTGATCATTTATTATATAAAAAGTAGATAAGAAACTAGCATACATTATCTTTTTAGATCCTCACCACAACTCTGTGAATTAGATACCTGTATAATCCACAGTTTTGGAATGAGTAAAATAAGAATTAAGCAAGGTAAGGTAAACACACTCATGTTGGGTGCAAAATTTTAAGGGAGCACCAAAAAACTCTATAATCAAGATAAACGATATTCTGATACAATACTTTTAAAAACCTAAAGTGATAAAAAGAATTCGTAATAAAAAGTGTCAAATTTTTAGTTTTTTAAAAATAAGTACCACTATTATTGATTTTTTTTTTTTTTTGCCTCATGCTTGGCACAGCATTGATACTGATACTACCCTATCTTAATTTAAAATTTTAATGTTTTGTTTATCATGAAACTTTTTCATTAATTTTGATTTCTTAAATATGTTACTAAAATATTATTTATCATGGTCTAGCTACTTTGGAGAACATTTTGATGGTTTCCCACAAAACTGAATACTCTTAACATACATTCAGTAATAACACTGCTTTGTATTTGCCCCAAAGAGTTGAAATCTTATGTCCACATAAAAACCTGCCCATGGATGTTTATAGTAGCTTTATTTATAATTGTCAAAACTTGTAAGCAATCAAGATGTTTCTCAGTAGATAAATGGTTACATAAACACTGGTATATCCAGGCAATAAAATATTATTCCACACTAAAAAACAAATGAGCTATTGAGTCATGAAAAGACATGGAGGAAAGTTAAATGCTTATTATTGAATGAAATAAGTCAATCTGAAAAAACTTCATAATATATTTTTAAAAGTGTAAAATATTTTTTAAAAAGATAAAACTTTGGAGACAGTAGAAAGATCAGTGATCGGGAGATAGAAGAGATCTACAGGCAGAGCACAAAAAGTTTTTACATCAATAAAACTACACTGCTTCATACTATAATGGTGGATACATATCATTATACATTTTTGAAAACCCACAGAATGTACAACACCAAGAGTGAAACCTAATTAAAAATTATGGACTTGTGTAATTATGATATGATGATGTAGGCTTAATTGTCAAAGCCACTACTCTGGAGATGCTGATAATGGGGAAGCTATGCATCTGTACAGACAGACAGTACTTGGGAAATTTTCGTACCTTTTTCTTAATTTTGCTTTAACCTCCCTAGAAATAGTTTGAAAAAAAATCATTTATCTTGATTACTAATTTTTTTTATTTTCCTTCTAAATTTTACTTGCTTCATTCTTGTCCTGATCCTGAATTAAAGATGCAAAGCAATTTGTTAAAACCAGTTTCTAAGACCATTTGCTTGTAACTATGTAGTTTATTACTTCACTATGTTGTTGTATGTAGCTGTGTTATAATTTCCAATAATTTTATATTTTAAAATTACATTATTCATTTGTCACATAAAGTAAATATTAAGATAATAACATTATTTTTTTTAGCAAATCCATGACATTATATAATCATAGACAAGTCATTGACTACATGAAAAAAATGTAAACGATAAGAGCACATATATAATTACCAATTTGAGTAGTCAGTCTCCAAATAATGGAAGAGTAAATACATTAATCAGTCATCACCCCTTCCTTAAACCATCATAAGATGATGGGGGGAAAAAGTAAAAAGGCATTAAGTTACATGGATGAGCATGACAAGAAAGAAAAAAATTATTAGAAAAATCACAAAAAAATTTCCAGATTTAACAGTGAATTCCCAGCACAATGAATGAAAAAGACATGCACCAGGGCACATCACAATGAAATTTTAGTACATTAAGGTAAAAAAAAATATTCTAAAATTTTGAAGAGAAAAACAAACAATTAAATGTCACATTAAATATTCAGGAACCAACATGATATCATATTCTTTAACCACAATACTATAAGCTAGAAAAACAATAGAGAAATGCCATAACATTTTGAGAAGGAATGATTATCAATTTAAAATTTGGTGTACAAATATGTCATAAATCAATATGAGTGGCATAAAAACACTATCAGATAGAGAACACCTCAACAGACTTACTCATACACTTTCTATTAAGAAGTGACTAGAGAATGTGCCTCACCAAAACAAAAAGTAAATTTAGAGAGTGGAAGTCATTGTATGTAGAAGAGAGAAAGCCACAGAAAATGCCTAGGCTGATGGTTCCCAAATTCAAGAACAACCACTGTGCACCAGATTCAGAGAGACACAATTAAATAGTCAAAAAGCTTCAAGTTTTCATTGAAATGAAATATACAGAATACCTGATATACTCAAGTACCTTGCAAGGGGAATAAGACAACCAGCAAGAAGAATGTGGCTTGAATTAATGATAAATTAATAGAGATATAAAAAGTGACAACAAAATATAATTATTAATAATATTTAAGAAAAGTTTCATAAAAGGCATAACAATCAATTCAATAGCACTTATATACTTTTAATAATATAAACACTGATTATTAATCTAACCAAAATTACTATATAATTCTATTTGAGGGATAGAATATTAACACCATGTATAATATGGAGGAGATGGGAGAGAAAAGAGGTCAAAGTCCACCTTTAATTGTGAAAGTTTATAATAAAATAAAACAAAAAATAAAAAGTAGCAATATGAAATTAATTTAGGAATTTGCAATAATAAAAATAATAAAATAAAAAGAAATTGGAATGAAGAATAAAATAAAAAGTAGTAAGAGGAAGAGGAGAATGAGAAGGAGGAGGAGGTGGAAGAAGAGAAAGAGGTAGAGGAAAGGGAAGGGGAAGAGGAAGAGAAAGGAGGAGAAGAAAGAGGAGGAGGAGGAGGAGAAAAAGAAGAAGAAAGAAGGAGAAGGAGAAGGACAAGGAGAAGGAGAAGAAGGAGGAGGAGGAGGAGGAGGAGGAGAAGGAGAAGGAGAAGGAGAAGGAGAAGGAGAAGGAGAAGAAGAAGAAGAAGGAGAAGAAATAATACAAGGGAGGCTGGGAAATATGTGTCAACTGTGTGCTCTGGAAGATGAGGAAATGGGTTTCATGATTAGTTAATAGTGTCTGCTATATATTGATTGTAGATAAACC
>PVKZ01004460.1:0-82562 GCA_004027375.1 Macroglossus sobrinus
CTCACAATGAAATGCCGTGTGTTTCGTTCAAAACAACAATAATGGAAACACACTCTGCGTGTAATGTGTCTAAACACCCACAAATAAACAGCGATTGAGATTAATGCCACCTTCAACTTGGGCTTATTCTTATTCATTTATGTAGGCATGAAGATTTAATTTTCCCCATCACACAAAGCAAATGCCTGCTCCAAACTGGTAAATTTGTTTTGGGGTTCTTCCTAACGCTCTCACTTCCCACACTGCTGTTTTGACATATGATTAGTCCTATTAAATACAGACCTTGTTTCATGAAATACTGAAGAACAGTAGTGAGTAAGGGGAATGAGCACGTAACTTAAGTTTTATTTTGTACCCAGTGTAAATATTATCGATGCCATGTTGCTTTGTTTTAAGATGATGGGCTGATTTTTTTTTTGTCCTTTAAGAATTTTTTTAAACTTTTGTTTATTTTTTGAGAAACAGAACACCCTTTACCTTAGATTTCGAACATGCCCTGAAACATATTAAGCATCACAGATGTTATAATTATTTGAGAGTTGATATCATCGGTAATGTTAATTTCAGATGACCAGTGGTTGGACAGTTTGTGTTTCAAGTTGCAGATGATATAACAGTTTTAACAAAAGCTGAGACGACTTATGTGATTCAAAAGCTAATATCACCTCCAATATTAATTACTTTTCTGTTTAACATTTTGTCACATTCTTAGACACCTGGACTTGAAGTGTGTCTTTTTTATTTGCCCTCCTTCCTCTGCTCTACCCCTCATCCAATTTCAGCTCTGCCATCATTTTTTTCCATTCTTATTATTGCTATTTTGATAAAAGGACCTTGTTTCTTTGTCTTTTGTTGTTTTATTTAGTTTTGTTTTGCCCTGAGATTTTCCCACCACATGCCATTCTGTTCACCTAACTTATTCTTTGTGGCTAAACACTGACTGTCACCATTTGTGGGGTCTCCCTTGAACCACCAGCCAGGTAGGGCTACTCCTTCAGCCCTCTCCAAAGCTCACCAAGCTTTCTCTGTCCTTTTATTATTCCGCCTTACTGTGCTATGCATCACAATGTCTTTATTTAAATAGATACCATTCATTACATGTGTATTATTTGGGAACACTGGACTAGAGTGTTCAGAATTATACTCTCATTCATTCCTTTACCAGCTTTGAAAGGTAGGTACAAATATAGCTTTGAGCTCTGAATTCACCCTCTGCTTCCAAAGGGGCAGAGGTGGCTGTAGCAGACCACGCTTGTCTGACTTCAAAACCTCTGCTCTTCGAAGAGGCCTCCGTTATAACCATTTGTTGGTGTGACCTCTCTTCTCTCAAATTTTATGTCCTTTGAGGGCACACCTTACTCTTACAATTCTATCTTCTATATCAGGTGCCTTACCCATAGTTTTATATTTCTGAAAACTGTGAAAAAGATATCAATTTAATAAATAGGGGAACAATAATGCTACCAAGATGGAAAAAAAAATAAAATAAAGGCATTCTCTGTGTGATCCCTGTGAGTTGATTTGGATGGGAAACCTGGATAGAGACTGTATTTTTAATACTGTCCCCTCCCACTTGTAGAAGCTGTAGGTCGCTCTACCGAAGAGTTTTATCTGGGATGTGGTCGAGAGGAACTGCAATGTCAAAGCTTTCGCAACTTCTTTACTGTTGCTGAGGGTGTTGACCCAGGGCAGCTGGCTCTTTAGTTAATCACATTAATGGCACTTTTAGTTCTAAAAGTAACAACCAGGTGCAGTATAGTCAGGGGAAGTAGAGACAAAAACGGAATAAATTTGTTCCACCTGATAAAGTGAGAGGTTTCTTTTCTCCATTTCTTTTTTTTCTTTACTGGGCAGCCTAAAAGATTTAATGGATGGTGTTTGCACTGAATGGAGAGTACCTGTATATTGTAGCATTGAGATATGTGTAAATATAAGTCCTAAAATATTACAACACAGGGAAGTCACTACTAGTAAGGAAAATAGGTAATGGAGCCAAAATCCAGAACCTACCTCTGTAAGTCTCTCCTTTTAGAATGGACAAGGATCCCCTGAGTTGTCTGAATCCAGAAATGTCATATTCAAGTTGCTTTTCAATCCTTCACAGTTGATTTGCTTAGAGACAGGAATTTCAGTTCTCTATAGAACTTCCCTTATTTATTTGTGTGTATTTCACGGCACATTCTCTGTCAGTGTTTGTCAACTAATAACAAATCTTTGGACAAGAATGAGATGGTACAGTCGATTAAGGAGAAGTGACTTAGTCTTATCCTAGGGACGACGATGGGTTTCAAGGCTCAGAGACAAGTTCAAGTCTGATGAGAGGAGTATTTGATGTGGGACAGGACGAGGGGCCAGTGGCTACCAGCATTTGTGTCAGGGATAGTAGTTGAAATGTGGCCTGGAAGATAATAAGGCCACAGAAAAGGACTGAACTTAGTTGTAGTATCATAAGGCCTCACAGATCAATTCACGTTACTTATCATTTACTTTGCCTGAATAGCAAAGCGAAAGTGAAATAGCAAGTGAAAGTCTCAGCACACTTATTAGAAAAAAGGAACTGCAGCAGATCCATATCGTCCCTGTTGCAGATCATGCAAAGCCTCAAAGTCTCAGGTCTGAACGGCGTCACCTACTCCGTGTGAACACGGAGAGACACAGTGATCATCCTTAACACCTCCTAACATTTGTGACCAGAGTCGTAATTGTACTCTTCCAGTGACAAATGAAAACTCACGAATGCTTAATTTGGAGGCACAGTCAGCGTATGATTCCCCAAGCCCACTTGGCAAGTGAAGGAGGCAGTGACTATAAGCTCATTACATCGCAGCATCGCCTCCCAGCAACCACAATTGGTGGCCTTTTCAAATCACAAGTGACAAGATGCGGTTGAAGAATGGCTGCGTCGACGGGCCTCTTGCCAAAGTGAAACTTGCCGGGTGCCACATACGCTCGTCTCAGTGTCCAGCCAGGCCTGTGCACCCTCGGACGTCAGGCTGTGTGTGCAGTTGTCTTTCAGATTTAAAATTCTGTCTCACGGCATTCAGATTTTGTCCAGCGTTATTGAAGCAGCTCCAGAACAAGGTGAAGGAAGCGTGTCCAGAACTGTGCTTTAGAGCAGTCTCCCAGTGGGTGAGCAGGGAGTGTTAGCACAGACGGCAGAGTTAAGCCAGAGTGTCCTGCAGAGACTCACCATCCAAAAGGATAATACTGCTTTATCGATCCCTTCCACACTGTCTCCCATCGATGTGTTAAGCCTGTGGCGAGTACAACCTTTACAAAACGAGATCTGGAGATATGGCTTACTTTCTAACTTGATCGCGGACATAAAAAAAATAAAAATGGATAAAAGCGTGTTTTGTAGGAGTGGCGTGGTGTTGACATTTCAGAGCGTAAATGATAAAAATAAAATCAAAGTCAAGTATCTCAACAGAGGGAAAAAGTCACATTGAGACTTGCACACATGCATATGAAATATGGCAAGTCTTCCATTTAAAGCAGAAATAACTTAGCTTGACCAAGTCTTATAGAATAATCCAGCATTTTCCTGTTGCTTTCAGACAACATAGCTTGCACTCATTTTAGAGATCAGGTGCTAATTTTAGCCTCAGACTTTATGAACAGGGAACATTATTTATGTCAGTGAGGTTAGGAGAGTTTCCACACCTTTAAATGCAAAAGAAATAGATTGATTTCCCCAGAAATATTGATGATTTATAACCCATTGTACTTGGTGATTCTTTTCCTCTTAACAAGGAGTTAAAAGAAAAACATTTGCTGCGAGCTGCCTGGGAAAGTGTTTTTAATTGGCACTGTCGCCCTTCTAAGGGTAATGGGGAAAAGCTTATACTTCGCTTGCATGATTTTTGATTTTACCTTTGTTTGTTACAATGCAGAATTAAGGGGGAAAAAGAATTGACCGTGAGGTGCCTTTTAAAAAGGCTTTTCTTTTTATTGTGTGTACTAATGGGATGAGAGAACAGTAAAAGACAGATTTATTTTTATGTTTAATCACGTCCAATAATTATTGCATTGTGCTTACTGCTTTGAGCATTACATTTTCAGTAAGTAATTTATCAGCTGCATTTTTTTTTCAAATTTTATTGTTATTTTTTTTTTTTCTGGAGAGGATTAACAGTTGCTATAGGATTTATACACGGCAGGCATTTTTTTCCCCTTTTAGGGGAAAAAATAAGGCTTACTAAAGGCATAAGCTTCCAGAGGCCTCCCTGATCTTCCAGTGACAACTTTAGATTTGACTCGTTTTGTTTCTTGCCCTGACTTGGTTAAGAATGTCCCTGTGACTGGTGGGATAGGAGGACAAAGGAAGATATTTATGGTTAAGTAGGGGTGACCAACTCACCCCAGTTTGTCTATGATGTTACCTGTTTTACACTGAAAAGTCTCAGGAAGTTCTGGGGTCCTGGGGAACAGTATTCAAGCTGGAAAAAAAAAAAAGATGATTTTTTTCCCCTACATGGGAGAACAGGAGTGAAGAATGAGAGAGCAGAACAGACATGAACAATGTTCGCAAAAGGCAGGACTTGGAAAAGCTGGAGACGGCACTGACTTGGCCCAAAGCTGAGTCACCTTGGTACCATTTGGCTAGGTTCTTTCACTGTCTCCTCCTCACCTTTCCCTCTTCCCGGCTCTATTCAGAATAAGCGCTTATACACAAATCCTTCCCTCGTCCTTCCTCTTGTTGGCTGTTCTTCATTCTCTCTGGAGAAATAGATCATCTAAGCCTGACATGCCCAGTTACCTGTAGGCTGGTGGAGTCTTGCTGTGGGCAGGGTTTTGATTCCTCAAACCTTGTGTTTCATAGTTGCACGAGGAGAGTCTGCAAGCATATCAGCACAGAGATGTGCTAGAAATTGCCATGGTCTGTGTGTGAGCGATGGTTTTCCTAAAAGGTTTTGCAAGAAGTTTGGGGACAGTAGCCATGGTTTTGAACCTTTGGCAGCAAAAATGCTGGATGGTTGGCCTGATTTTCTCTGAAATGAGACTATTAATGTTGTTATAGAAACAAATCTAGTGGTGGCCCTTGACTCCCCTCTGTTTGTTAACTAATTAATTTTCCTTCCTTCTTCTCAATTTCCTTTTCTCCTTGTCTTCTTCTTTCTCTTCATTCTTTTTTTTTAAAATTAACACAAATGTTTGTATTTTAAAACTGGTTTTTCTTAGTTCTCTTTTTTTTCTAGGAAGCAACTTGTGCAAGTGTGTGTGTGTGTGTGTGTGTGTGTGTGTGTGTGTGTATGTTTGTGTTGTTCACATACCCTACCTTTAGGTCAGCACTTAGAATTGACATAATGTTGCATAAAGCAGAAAAGATCTAAATGTGCCTTTGACTCACCAGAGGCAAAAAAAAAAAAAAAATACTGTTGCATAAAATAGAAAATATCTAAATGAGTTTCTACTTTTGCATATAATTATATTAATGGAATATTAAAATTCTATATGTATATAATGAAAACTGTGAGGTATGTTGGTTTCAGTAGTGTGATGAACAAATATGTTAAAATTTTCATTGTGAAACAGCATATAAAACAATGTGCAGCTCTTAACATTTTTGCTTCATTTTGAAACTTAAATTAACATATTAGATTTTGCTTGAAATCTTAGATTTCTTTAGACGGAATTTAGAATTAAAATACTTTCCTTTACTCTTCATATTTAGGTACTATGGGTAGTCCCTGATTTAGCTACAAAAATACCCAAAAGCCAAAACAAAGCCAAAAAACAAACAAACAAAATAAACAAAGCCACTTGTTAGTAGCAGATCTTATTTGAGATGTCATCAATAATGCAACTTAAAGAATATTTTGCAATTTATAATAACTAATCATCCCTGTCAGATTTATTATGTACGTGCAATTTGTTTTCTTATCAAAATTTAAATACAGTAACAAATAGTTATACACTATTTTAACATTTGCTATTTTGATGCTTGGATGGAAAATAACATTACAAATGATACTGATTTAAGTTTTAAAAAATTTATGCATGGGGGAAATTCTGCTAATATTTGTAGATTTATAATAATTTTCCCTAAATTTAATTGAGTAAAGATGAAATTATTTTTCAAATGCTTTGCTACAGAAGTTCCATGAACCCATGAAATATTATATAAATATTTCTCATTTACTTGAAAGATTTTTGTTGCTTTATTTAAAGTACCCTTACTCTTTGAATTCTGTTTTAACTGAGGGCTTCATTCTGATATTCTTCCATTTTCTAATAAGAATTTTGTGACTGAGTAGAAAAAAAGTTTTCTTTTAAATAACTTTAGAAATCTTTCTAAAATATTTACCAAACTTTCTATGTCTTTTATTGTTTTTACAACCTAAGAAAATTTCTAAATTGAGAAGAATTCATAACTTGCAATTTCCTATTTGCCTTTTTACGCTATCCCCAAATAAATTGTCAGAGAGTAACTTCTTAGTTTTCAAGGGGAGATATGGAAATACAGAAGTTTTCTTACAAATCTACCAAGTTCCTGTGTTTATGACAATAATACTAATCTTGAGCTATTTTAAGGTCAAAATTATTTTGAGAAAAGCTTATGAAGTGTGTGCATTTTCCATATATATATATATATGTATATATATATATATATATACACACACACACATATATATATATACAGTTAAAAATATTTATGCCCAATTATTTAAAAAAATAACATGTTTAAATTCAAAAAAGATTCTGACAGTAAAGGGTCCCTGTGCTTTTTAAAAAATGTTATCTCCCATTAGGTCATCATTTCTGTCTTTCTGCCTCTTTACCACAAATGCAAGCAAGGAGAACTAACATTATTTATACAATTAAGGCAAGGTTGCATTCAAAGGCCCATTATGTCATTTTTCACTGTGATTTGCTGTAAATCATCCCCCATTGTTGTCTACTTTATACCTCACATTCACACACATTATTAAAAGTGATGGTTTGGAAGGTCAAGCATGAAATGATGCTGTTTTGATGATGCATTCAGCTTGGTATAACCGATATTTATATTGCTTCTGACTCTATTGCTTACTTGACATACAGTTTTTAGGAAATCATCTTCTCTCAATTTCCTAGTGTGAAAATCTGATGGGTATAATATTTATTGGTAAAACAGATGTTTACATTGAAGTCGCCCCGTTAGCAACATATTTATTGACATTGCCAAGACCTAATAACATGTTATTAAACACCTTCTTGTCAACTAAATGGCATGTCCAATAGCTTCCTTAATTTTGATAATTTATCTGGCCATATTTGAATTCGAGAACAATATATCCAGGATCAGGCCAGTATTCCATACTCAGCAAGTATTTGTTAAATAAATATACTGTGTTTAGGTTTCTTATATTTACAGACCTAGCTGGGTTTTTTTTTTCTATTTTGGGACACTTTTCTCAAAAATAAGGGATCAACAAGCTTATTCTAAAGATTTTTGCCAGCCTTCAGATTTTATGATTCTGTAACACATGTATTTTATATGTAAGTGGCTCATATTCAAATAAGCTCACTTGCAAAGTCAGCAATATGAGCCACCTGAACCATAAAGAAAAAAATGGCCATTTGCTGAATTTTAAAGACACATTTCAGATATGGATTTCAGAAATGGAAATGTACTAATATAATTAATTTACTGCAAGTAGTATAGTAAATTAATTGTTAAATATCCATTTTATTTTATACATTAGAGGTAATTTTACAGTTTTCTTTTTGACTTATAAAAGGTCAAAGCTTTCTCACATTATTATTTTTTTTGCCCGAAGCACCCATATCTTTGAAATCTCCATATTCAGGAAAATAGATTATTTTTAGACCCATTTCTGGCCACTCAACCTGTGTATACAAAACTGACTCAAAAGAACAGATTACTTGGTGTTTTCAAGAATTACACTAATTCCTGTTGTTAAAAATATATCCTTTGAAGATATCCGAGGAAATTAATTCTTGGCTCTGAACATAGTTTTGATTCAGAAAACAGGAGGGAGAGAGCAAGATGACAAAGTAAATTTTATGTTGTTATAATCTAAAATAGGCAATTTGCTTTCAGCCTTTTGTGATCTTCGTGCAGAAACCCAGGTATACCTTTTTTCTCTGGCTGAAGCTGGCTAAACACTAACAATAGTAGGCATTTATATAACACCTTATGTGAAGGTAGGAACAGTCAAAGAATACTGGGAATGCCATTTATAAATAACATAAACAGTAATGGTGGCAAATTGTTGTAGTTTATTGTTGTGATTTAGTTGGGGGGTGGGTGGAGAGAGGTATCTCATTTCTACCATATTCCAATATCCATTTGAGCGCCCAAGGGCCATCCATGGTGGTGATCACGGTCAGTTTGCAGTGTTCTGGGATCACTGCATGTCTAACATGTACGTTATTACTATGCATTAGAAGAGCTGCTCAGAACCAACTCACCTGAGAAAGTCAACCCATCTCCCTTTCTTCTGTCCTCGTCCCATCCGTGCTTTCTGATATAACACTCGTCATTCTCAGCCCTCAGTTTATCTATTGGTGACTTTTGCCAAAAGCTGAATTCAGAAGGGTCCAGTTTGGTGGCGTAAAGATCTGAAGTACAGGCCTTGGACCCAAAATCTGACCTCCAGTTTTAGTCATGATTGGATAAGATGATGCAGAAATCACTTTGACTAGGTGTGGTTTCCTTGACTATAATGTGGATAATGGTCTAACACAGTGAGGAGGATCAAATAATGTTGTGTGTGTGTGTGTGTGTGTGTGTGTGTGTGTTTGTGCGTGCGCGCGCACGCGTTATCTCATATATATATACAAATATAAAAGGACCTGTATGTTTTAAATTTTTTCGAGTATGCACACCAGCAGTAAAATATTTAAACAACTCTCTAACATATTTATATATATACACAAATATATATATACATATATGCAAATTATATATTTATATATAAATTAAATGCATGTGTAACTATACTAATATCTCATGCATAATGTTAAATAAAAGTGATTTGTTTTGAAAAACAAGATAAATGAAAAAGTATAAAGTTTTCATATTTTATTCTTTGAATCCCAGTGATTTTCTTGCCCCTAAACCTGAAACATTCAACCCATTTTGGAGATTGCTATTGCCTTCCTTCCTTCCTTTCTTTTTTTTTTTTTTAAGGAAAGAATTTTATTTTACAAGTGGCATTTTAAACTGCAAGGATGTGTTAAACATCACAATTAAGTGTGCCAAAAAAGAAGCCATGTTGTCAAAATGCCCACTTAACCCACCCAAACATCTCAAACCCACCCTTTGCTAACCTTCTATAACCTCATTTTTTTTTGTTTTATTTTTTAAACAAGAGAAAAATAGACAGATACATGTTATTTTCAATAATTTAACAAATGCAAGGTAGAACTGTCGTAGCTGTAGCACTTTTTAGCACGGCTGCAGTCTGAATTCCAAACTGCAGCAGCTCTCCTAATTCTGTTTGGATAAAACTGTGTCTACCATGCACTTTTTTAGCTCTCTACACAGAGTTCAGAGCACGTATTCTGCTGGTGCATCATTAGGTTAATGTAGAGTAAGCAAGGGGAGCAACAGGACCTTCTGAGTTTTTATCCACTCTGAATTCTGTTAAAAGTCTGCAGCCCTTTGTGAAAAACATCTGGTACCTAGCAGTCTGCCAGCCTCTTTCAGACGCACTAACTTATTTAATCCTTCCTATCTGCCTGTAAGTTATGTATACTCAACATACTGATTGTATAGATAAGGAATGCAGTCTTTCTCATTTTAAGAAATCTGGCTCTAGTGCCCATGGAGAAAGTACTGCCCATGACATCTGTCTTAATTTTTTGTCTCCACTGATCACTAAAATTTTCAGATATAAGCATCCTAATCAGAAATTACTTTTCGTGTTCCTCACTACAGTAGCAAACTGAGTAAAGCAACATATTACCCTTTGCAACTTCTCTATTTCCTTCTCTCTTCTCCTTGCAGTGTTGCATGATTAAAACTTTGAGGAAATAGGAATTAGGGCTCCTTTTTTTCTCTCTCTCTCACTGTAACTCATTTAATGTGACAGTTTCCTTTCTGCATCTTGAATCTAACGATCTAGTTGATTTGGAGATTTGAGTGTACCGGTTTGATATTGTAAATGACTGAAATAAATTCTGTCATTGATATCTTCTTCAATACTTCTTATCCTTGACTGATACACCCTGAAGTAATAGGCAGATTGCTATGTGTATGTGAATATTTGCGTTTTTCTGCAGTGAGATTTTTATATGTTTCACAAGATTCTCAAAAGTTCTATGACTGTTCTACGAACGGTCACTGTCTGAGGTTGCAAGCTCTTCCACAAGCTTCTTATTTATCCTGCGTCATATCAATTTCATGCTGTAGAACTACATAGAGGGTGTGGGGAGGCTAACATATCATTTGGTTTCATTTCTTAGAGATTATCTGTTGGCTACAGTTGCTTAGAAAAATGAGATGGTTTCCAATTAACCGTAAACCTCCATGCTCCTTTCATGCCCCCTCAGAACCTTCAGGAGAGTCTTTGAGGGCGCAGGAAGCAAAGCCTGCTTGCTGCAGACATATGGGAATGCCTGTGTCCGCAGCCACACTGTGCGCACAGGGGACTGCTCTGTCCCTCCCCCACGGTCTGCTGTGGCCATTCGCAGGTCCCTTTGGGGTAGATGGGATGATTTTTCAGCAGAACATTGACAACGTCTGGCTTTCTTCCACTTTATGATTTAGGGCTTTTATAATTTTGGGTAAGAAGATAAAACATTTAACAGAGTGGAATTCAGCAAATGTCCCAGAGTGTGGCTTTTATGATTAGAAGTTCAATCAACCCTTTTCAAGATTTACTTTTCCCCCCCTTCATTTCTCTTTGAAAGTTTATTTCAAGAGGAATCTTTACTTTATTTAATAATACTCGCTAAAATATTTCGACAGAGGGAAAATAATACGATGAAAAGAGTATTAGCTGTGAACTGTAGGTTTATTGCCTGTCATACACTGCGTTTGAAAGAAGTGTCTCTCACCTTTGACACTTAGGCTTGAATTTGAGTTTGGGGGTGCAACACTGGAAAAAGGGTGAAGGGAGTGATCTGTAGTGGAAAATGGATGAGACTGCAGCTGCCCTCCCCCAGTCTGCCTCCCTTCCGAGAGGCAAGGAAGGAATCAGGTGATGGAACAAGTGCAGCTGTGAAAATGGGTCGGATTAAAGCTCGCCTAGAGGGGTGCAGCGGGTTTCCCTGTGGGAGACCGAATTTGGAAACAGCCCTTGGGGCATCACGTCATGGGCTTCTCTGACAGTCCCTGCAAAAAGTGTGGGTCTTCACAGACTGACAAAGCAAACTGGGGGTGGGCGGGCATAGTGATGGGTCCTCTGTGGGGAAATAAAAAAGAAATAGAAAAAGAAATAAAAAAGAATAAAAAAGAAATCCGACATCTGAATTGATGATCGGACCCCTTGGCTAGATATTTAGTCACAGAAACCAACACATTGTGACTAGAAGCCCAGTTGTGTGACTAGAAATGGTAGTTGTGAATAGAAGCTGCAAAGCCAGGCCAATCTGCCTTTCCGAAAGGTATCGTTTCTTCGAAAGATCATCGATCTTATTCTTGTGCATCAGCTCGTATTGAAAAATTGCAGGAGAATTAACCATGTGTCTTCTGCCAACCAAACTTTTTTTTTTTTATGTGAATAATCTCTCCTCGCCACCAAACGTGGCTTCAAACACTTAGTGGTTGTTGAATTGGATTTTCTTAATGTATTAGATTGGTCAATGAGTTTAGCACAAAGATGAACTGGCCAACATGGTGCTTCCTCTTGGGTCCAGTGAGGGGCAGTGACACCAGGTATATTGGAAGATTTTAGCTTGTTTTTGTATGAGATCCCTGGCTATATCTTGAATCTTAGCTCTCCATGACAGATGTTAAGGGCCTGGCATTTCATCCAAATGAACCAAAATAGTGGTCTGGGGCCTTTTGTATTTGTTTACCCTGGACCTAAAGCTAAGAGGCCAGACCTGATTGTTACCTGGGGTCTCTGTTCACTTCAGAAGGTGACTTTACAGTCCCATCAGCATTAGCTGTTGGGGCTCTCTTCCCCATCCCTCTTCCCCTATGCTCCCCCTCTCCCTCCACCTCTTTGCTTCAGCTGATGTAAGTTGAATTGAAAAGCTAGCAGGAGTGGGTTTCTCGTTCAATTTGTTCTCCTGGGAACCTGGTTGTTTGTAATTCACAGTCATCCCTGCTCTCCACCCCATAGAGAGGGGTGGAGGAGTGGGGATTGCAGCTCACTGCTGCTCTTAATTTTCCAAGAACAGGTGAAATACATCCTGCCTTGAATAAAACACCCCAAGCCATAACTTCTGAGGCTATTTTACATTTTGCCCCCCCTAGCAGAGGCTGTTGTGTTTTGTTACAGCAGAACCAGGAGTAGTTATTAGAGTGTTATGGAAACCAGGCGTTAGAGCTGATTAGTCACTAATCTTCCGTCACTGGGAGCTTGGCTCCAACCTTCTGCTCATCGGAATCATTCAGTTGCATTAATTTATTCATCTCAGCTTTAAGAACCTTGTCAAATCAACAGGGTGGTCTCTGCTGGGTCCCTAATGCCCCATAGCCCGGATCACAAACCTGCTCTGTGACACATAATTCAGGATAATTGGCAGTCAGGACTCAAACAGCCCCGTGATTAAATGGGTATGGAGATTGAAATAGCCTCTTACCTATTAGAAGGTAGTCTCGCTAGGCCAGTGGTGTTCTTCAGCGGAGGCTCCCGCCGAAAAGGCTGCATTACTTTCGCAGCTTTTATGCGGCTCGAGATGGATGAGATCGTACTTCTTTCCCCCCTTAATATTTTACCTCTCAAAATGCGAAACGAGCCACTTAACTTTATATTTCCTTTTTTAGACTCCATCTCAAGTCTTCATTAGTAAATCTTAATGACTGCTAAAATTATAGGAAACCCTTCACTTAGTATAAAAGTGAAATAGACCATTTTTTCCTTTTTTTTTTTTTACTGCTTTTGCAAACAGCTCACTTTGGACAACGAACTATTTGTAATGCCGCAAAGGGAAGAGTTTGACAAGGTTTTTAATTTTTGACAAGTAATGCGACCTGTTCAGTGTGGCTTGAACAGTTGTTTCTGATGAAAATAATTTAGCACAGCCACACGGGGTCTTTAGGTGATCATGAAAGCCAAGTTCACACTCACTGTGAACATCATTTCTTATGTCTCGAGGTTTTAAAAATCATAGAAATAATATGTTTTTTGGAAATTTGGAATACGTTGACAAATAAGATGATAAAAATCTATTATGTCTCACTGTGCAGGGAGAAATCATCCAGCATATTTTCTTCCAGTTCTTTTGTTCATGAAGTAAACCCTTAAGATTTGTAGATTAGATCCATTACAAATGACCCAAAGACCCATGTCTTTGTTCTACTTTGCGTTTGAATGTCAGCACTTGTTTGTGTTACCCTCTGCTCATCTTCACCTATGAGTTACTTCACATCTCTAAAAAGTTTGTGTGAGGAAGAGTAAGGAAGTGTTGCTTTGCAGCCACCTATGGAGCTTCTCAGGTGTAATATGAGCATCCCCCCCACCCCCACCTCCTCGGATCCCCGCCCAGTACTCAGAGGGCAGGGAGAGACCAAAGAAAAGGCAGCCACTCCAGACTGGTAGGTGGCAGGTTTAATTAGCAGGGGCACTTGCTTAGGAGGCTTGTCTTGGGCAGCTGCAAGACAGGTAGTTTTCTACATTCACCCACAAATCTTAAAAGATTTTATAGACGTCTTGCTGGGGTCAGTCTCTTAGTCTAGATGGTGTCATCACCACATTCCTATTTCAAGGCGGTGTCCTTGGCAGCTTGCAGTGCAAGAAAGGCAAGTGGAGGGACTGCACCTACAAAGCTGGACCTCCAGGTGTCCGGGGCCAGGTTGCAGGGCAAACCAACAATCAGGTCTTCTCTCTGTGGCCTTCCTCAACAGAAACCCATTAGATACAGCTTAAGAAGGAAGTGACAGTACAATCAAGTAGTTGCAAAGTGAATGAATGAATGAATGAATGAATGAAATAATGGTCTTTAGCTAGAAAACTATTAATTACTGTAATATATAGAATCACTTATGGCCTGAAAGAGACTTTAAATTTCCCATTTCTATTTATGACAAAGTGAGGGAGGAAATTTTCTGTAGTTGAAATTGTGTGAATTTCGTTTCCTAAAGCCACAGCATACAATTAAGGGTTTGATTTATTATTTTAGAGTTTGTAGAATTTTTTTTAACTTCATGTTATAACTTTCACACTCCCAAATTAAAATGACCTTAAATAGTAGGGTTACTAATGCATGCATAGTGTTCTACTATATATAAGCACCAACATTTAAATACCCAGTATCTTATTTGGAGGCATAAGTATATTTCTTTTTTTTCCCAATGTTAAAAGTGATACCTCAGGGTACGTTGAGATACAACTTTTCATTCATAATTTACATTATTCGCTTAGCATAAATTCTTTAAATTAGAATCTGATGAGATATAATAATCCTACAAAAGTCTAAAATTAAAATTATTGGAAATGAACTAAAAGAATTTGCAATATGGCACCCTTAACTCAAACTTTATCCAAACTCTTTGAGATAAGCTTGCTTTGAATGTCTGATATTTGCATAATTGTGACTATTTTATATTGGCATGTTTTGTTTTAAATTTTTTTTTCGGCTGAATAATCTATTAAATCATCGTGCCTTAGATCTTGGAGTTGAAAGGTCGCAGCCTTGGAAGGTTACCTGGGATGTTTATAGCCCTCACTCAGCAAGGGCCTAAGTGGGAAATGAGATAATAGTGGTTACCCTCGTCTGATGTATAAATTCTGTAATTTAAGATTTTTAAAGGGTGGTGTGTGGGTGCCAAGAATGAGAACATATTTTTCAGAGCAGGACCAGGGTTGTTCCTGAAAGCTCTAGCCCTGGTTACAGTTAAGGCTCTCCCCACCTTTCAGCAAAACTCCCCATCCCCTCAGCTTGTGCCCCATTTAGGTACAGGTGATGACACAGGTGCCGCAAGAGAGGATGGGGTTTCTAGGAGGGAAATATTTAAGTTATCGGTGTCTTCGGAACTTTTCTTTGTGAACGTTCTTATAATCGAGCTGGACTGTATTTTGTTTAATTCTCATAGTGTGATGTGCCCAATAAAACCTCTAAGAATGTATCTAAGTAATTGATTTTTCTCCTTTATACTTCACCCCCGGATTTCTAAGAACCATGGCATCGGGGGAAGAAGGAGTCAGGTCAAAAAATATAAGTGTTTTCAAGGCCCACTGGCTTTTGCTTTACTGCACTGCAGCATCATTGTTGAAGGGGACCCATTGTACCAACTTCCACCAACTTAGACTTGGATATGTTCCTTGTCTGAACATTGCTAAGTAAGCAAGTGGGTAACGCTCTCTTTTGTACTGTAATTGGAAGTTGACAATGTTTTCATTAACTTATTAACTTCTGTTTTACTTTAATGTTTAAGAAATTTTTTGTGTTATCATTTGTTTTGTAACTGGTAAATTTTTCTGTTTTCCTTATTTTCTGTTTTGGGCATAATTATATATTAGTAAACAGTGCTAGGATACACACACACAACACACACACACACACACATTATATATATAATTTTGTGAATAAGATTGATCGAAACCTCTGTTTCTTATCATTCCTGGAATGATTTGTTTAGTATTCCATTTCTTCATGTGGACAGCTACCCATGTTTTCACACAAACTTGGAGTAGGTAGATTTCCAAGATCATCTCTAAGATCCCCATCCCCGTATCTGCATGTCCTGTGTATTCTCCTCCCCTTGAGTGTGGGTAGGATGTGAACATGATGGAATTTCACTCCCATGTAGAAATTGTCTCCTATGGCAAATGCAAGAGATTTTTCATATGTAATAAAAGTCTCTAGTATAGTGACTTTATATTACTTTAAGGGAGATTATCCTGGGTGGGTCTGACCTAATCAAGTGAAATTTTTTAAAAATGGTCTGAAGAGCAGTGAGATTCTCCTGTTGCCTTGAAGGAGCAAAGTGCCACGTTGTAGAGAAAGCCATGAGGCAGGAGCCAAGGGCCTCAGTTCTACAGCTGCAAGGAGCTGAAGCTTGCCATTAATCAGTGAGTTTGGAGAGGACGCCAGGCCTTAGATGAGATTTCAGGTCCAAACACCACCTTGATTCCAGCCTTGTGAGACTCTGAGCAGAGGACCCAGCTGAGCAATACCCAGACTCCTGACTTACAGAAACTATAAAATAGTAAATGTTTCTTTTTAAGCTGCTAAATTTGTGGTAAGTTGTTACACAGCCATAGGAAATTAATACACTTGTCATCCCCAAATCTCCCTTGAGCGATCTCTTACTAAAGGAAATTAAATTCAAATACCTAGAACTAACTCATAATAATTCCTTGCTAAATTTAATGGTTTTTTTTGTAGTTATAAACATAAGGATCCAAAACCAACCACAAGAAGGTAGAAGTTCAATGAAAAAAAATGTTTTTATTCAAATAGAATTCTTGTGTCATAGAGTATATATTTTTTAAGCAGCTAATATTTTAGTATAAGGTTTTAGTAAGCCTTATGGTCACCCTTATTTTAATTGTATTGTCATCTTTTCTTAGAAGGAAAACATGTATATTTGTAATAGAAGGAAATGATCGTTTTGGTAATGAGGAAACAGTTTACCTAAAGTAGGCAGAGAGGTAAAGGACAAGAGAAGGCTCCTTTATGCACGACTGTATGGTACTATGAAAGGAATGCCATGATGGTAATAATCTGTATGTTTCACGGACTTGAAAATGCACTGATGGGATCAGATCGTCAGCTGGTTTAGGTGTGCGTATAAAACACTGAAGAAGCAGGTAAGATTCAACACCTGGAAAAAATCTTTTACCTCTTAATACTTGAATTCTGATTTTTTTTTTCTCACAAGAAATAACACAACAACGTGGAAGGGATAGGCAAGGCGAACTTGCTGGCACACTGACATGTCACCAGATCATTAGCAGTGTCCATACATGGCTTCATGAGATTGAAAGAAAGAATCTTATTTTCAAGAACTCATGAGTAGCCCACAGTGTTGAAGCTGGATAATGTGTTTCTACGCACATCATTCGGGTGTGACGTAGGTGTAGCTGAGCTGGTGCACACTGCTCTCCCTGCTTCCTCTCAGGAGAGGCAGATGCTCTTTCTGCTGAGTCCAGATGGACACAGTGGGTCCCATTCAACACAGCAGTCTACAGAGTCACTACCAGGGGATTGGCATTGGTAAAAGACATGACAATTTTTTTTTCTCATGTTGCCAATTACTCTATGTGTGAAGACACTGAGGTCACGTAGGATAAGGACGTTCTCCACATGCCCACAGCTGAACAGAGGGAGAACAAGGAGTGGACACCGATTGTCCAAACTCCAAGCACAGCATACACTTATCAGAAGCAATTGCGTGGAAGGCGCCATCTTCCATTGTGTCACTGACATGAGATAATGAAGAAGGAGCCCGATTCTCTGTGGTTCTCTGTTTCGACTATGTCCGAACAGCTGGGAAATCTCAGTGCCCTAACCCTTTGCTGAGATGAAATAGAGAAAAATGGCGTGTGACTCTCTAGGTTATATGAATATGGAGCTTTATCAGGAAGGTGGTGGATGACGATGCTCTTTGCACCTGTCTGCCATGATGGGAAGATGAAGAAAGCCAGGGGGAAAAGATACTGTCTTATATAAATATCGGCAGTGGATGTGAGCGGGAAGGTAGCTAAAGAGTCTTACAGTGTATGTGGGACCAAGTTCCCCTTTCGGGCAAGTTTGATGCTAGTAATGAAAAGCACCTCTGTCTGAATCTGTGCTGCTTCCACAGCATAGCAGCAGAGACGGAGCGCTTTCCCCTCAAAGGGAATAACCCTGCTGATGGGGGGAGGAGTGTGGAAAACGTCTAATCTAACTTGTTCACAAAAAAAAGTGTCATTTGAGTGTCAGTTCCCATTTCTTTGAAATCCATTAAGACTCATAGAGTGCAGATGTAGGCAGGAAAGACAGACATCATTATACGCATTTGTTCCTGACACCTTGGGGTACATTTCCAGCGTTGTGCCCCTGGGAAATTACTGTAGGTGTGCAATTCCTGCGCCTGTTAAATGGAAGTGTGAATCTGATTCCCCGTGTACACCTGGGACACCTAGGCAGAAGATACCTTTGTTTTCTTAAGCATTTCGGCTCACTTTAAGGAGAGCCTGTGAATTCATTCCTTCGTACACAGCCTGGGGAATCTTTCTGCCGCACAGTTTATATCAGATGGAAGGTGGGAGGAAAAAACCCAAAATATTATTTTCGACATATAGGAATGTCTCTCTATTTTCACATGTGATTTCCTCTAACCTGAGTCAGAATCAGAAGCCCAGGAGAGGTACAGCTATCTGTAGGTGTGGGTTTAACCTTTGACCTTCATACTGTCCTTTGAGCCTACTACTGTTTCTATTTGAGGTGTTATAGGCTACGAAGTTTTTAAAAACAATTTTTGATCTTGTCAGTTAGCTTTTGATGAACACAGTGACAGTGAAGTTGGTGACAATGTTGATGATAACACATTTACGAGTGCTTACTGTATTCAAGTGCTTTTTAAGGAGCTTCACACGTAATCAGTTTCTTTAGAGCTTCTTTGACAGAAGTTGTGCAATGTGATTTATAAGTACTGTTCTTTCCACAGTAATCATTGTTTCTATTTTTTTTTTGGATGAGGAAACTGAGTCTCTCAAAGGCAAGGGCCTTTGCCCAAGATTTCTGGCAAAGCCAGAACTAGCCACAGGTCTATCTCATTTCAAGCCCAAGTTCTTTGCATGATACCTCCAGATAAGAGTCAGTCACTGCTGGCGAGGCCTCACCAATATTGTGCCAAGTGAGAAGGTTATACCAGGTGTTACCTCAGTGGTGAGGAGGCCATAGCAGCCCCCCACCACTATGTGCTGAAGGTGGACACAGAATGCCAAAACCATGAAGAAAGCCATTTTCCTGGTGATCTCTCAAACCATTATGTACTGGGGATGCATTAGCAAACAGACTCATTTTATTCACAGCCATTCAACTCATCAGAAATAATAGGAAATGACACATGAAGCAGAATGCCTGCCTTCTTCCCAAAGTCTCTGAATTTCCTCTGGTTTGACATGACCCACTTTAGGCGAGATTTCCACTAATGAACACATAAGCTAGTTTCTGATTTCTAAATGTACATTAAAGCTCTCCTAATGCAAAATTAACCTGTCTTTATTACTGGAACTGTAGACTATTAAGATAGCATGCAGAGTTACCAAATTACAAATTTGGAAGAGATTTCCATGTGAGGCACCTGTGACTTTGTGAAGGCTGTTTCCCTTTTTCTGAAATTGGGTTTTGAGTCAAGGATTAAAGAAGGTGAGGAGTGAGGGATGGGACAGGAAACAACTCTTGAAGGTCACATACTCTGACTTTTGGTTCCTGGACAAACTCAATTCACCAGGACTCCTTTTCTCTGGAAGGTACTGATAATTACAACACAAGGTGTAAAAACGTTATTTCTCCATAGATGTCAGCTTTGTTAGGTGCTTCCTTTGCAATTTCTTATTTAATGCTCAAAAAAACCCTTGAAGATAACTGTCATCCCCATCGTTACGCAGATGGGGACACTGAGCTTAAGTCTCTGGTTCTAAACTATACAGCTACAGCTGTTTACTAATAGAGAAAAGAATGAGGTCTGTTAGTTGCAAAATGCCATGGTCGTAACTACTATATGATACTCCTATTGCTTATTTCCTAAAAGGGTTTAACTGCTGTATAGAATACCAGCTAGCTAGCCAATGTGGGCTTTCGATATACTTTTGCTGATTCATGAAATTACAAAAATAGAATAAACACCAAGAGCAGCTGGTGGGATGCTTGATGTCAGAGAAGACGATCTCAGTGGGGGAAAAGTCCCCCCACCACCAAGGAGCTCCCTAATCTTAGTTCCCAGGATTGATTTATGAGCTTTGTCCTTGTGCTAACATTTGCATTTTAAGGTGGGCTTTTAGCGTCTTATCTGGGAGTGGTGACATATTAAGCCATTATCAGTCATTAATAGCTTAAATTAATGTGTCCAATTAGTTCTCAGTCACCTACAAGAGACCTGAGGGAACTGGGTTTTCAGATAGAAAACTGGACACTTTAATTGAGCATATATTAGGAGGCAGGAATAAAGGTATATTAGGGATCCGCAAATAATTTCTGTAAAGGGTCAAATACCTTAGGCTTTGTGGACAATACTATCTCTATTGCAATTCAGTTCAGCATTTGGGGCATGAAAATAGCTATAGACAATATGTAAAGGAATGCTGCATTCTTGTAAACCTTAGTTACATAATTAGGTTGCAATCCTTTGTTAATAAATGATAGCTGTTATTAGCAATATATTATTATTTTATAAAAGAATGAACATTTTAATAATAAAAATAAGAAAGATTACCTAAAACAAAAAAGTGATCCTTTAAATTGAATAAATAATAAATTTAACTGCATAAAGGACTCTCTCTATATATACATATATATTTTTTTCTCAGATTTCTACAGTCTAATCTGCACACTTATATTTGGATTTTTAAAATCATCAATTTTTATTGTGAAAAGGTTTAAATATATTCAGAATACACAAGTCTAATGAACCCCCCACATACACGTTTCCCATTTCTTCCACACTATTAATTACTTATAGTTTTCAAGATTATATGTAATATATAAATATTACTATGAAATTCTGACTGACATATATAACTTATTGTGTAACTCATCACCCCTCTCATGTCTGTAGCATGTTTTTCCCTGCACCTCATCCAGGAGTTCATTGATCCTGGATGCTAAATGCCAAGGTCAGTGGTGAATTCAGCAAGAGCCCACCTACAGCCATTTAGGAAAGGGAGAGTTGATTCTTTGTCTACTGTTCTACCAGAGACAGGCATTATTGTGACCATTGTCACTAGTGATCTATATAAAAGCCAAGGTGTATAAAGTCAGAGAGATTATGTAACTTGACAGAGACACACACTAATACTTGATAAATCCAGGCCTCAACCCCACACCTGTCTCATCCCAAAGCATGAACTCCAGCAGCATGGTTTGCTGGAAGCCACCGTTGGATTTCCATGATCTTCAATGGTGGTAGGTCAGGTGAGGGAACTCACCCACTCTGTGTCACTCACTTCTGGAACAGGACCTACCCTGTAGCATTTGTTCTCTGGAGGAGACAGAAATTGGATGGCAGGGGTCAGTGGCCTTCTTAATATTTTTGCCTGGTGCTGGCAGGACTCAGTATATTGATTATTTGTGAACGAAGCCTGCTCCTCGTTGTAAATAATGCTTCCTCTGCAACATCAGCCAGTACAGAACATCAGAAATCAGAGGAGAAAAGGGAATAAACTGCGTCCTGCGACTTCTCTGGCAAGTTGTTCAGTAGCAGGCACACTGTAAGAGCAGAGGAATGTCTATCCATAGTGATCAAGAACCAGGCAACCTCGGCTCCCTCATCTGGACATCTTTAAAACCAAGACATAAGCTTGAACCTGCTCTTTATATAATCTCTGTTATAAAATGGACTTTTGTTGAGCATTTTTTTTTCTGGAGTATGAGACAGATAAAGATAGAGCGATAAATAGAGAGAGAGGTATTGAGAGAGAGAGAAAGAAGCAAGAAGAGAAAAGAAAGTAAAGAATGAGAGATAGAGACTTGAAATGGTCTGTCAGTGTGAGAAGGAGTTATTTGTATTGGTGTATCCTCAGGTGATTCCTGTGGGGATGATCTCCACCTGAGACTGCAAACTCAGGTGCTCAGGGGCTGAGAAGGTAACATGTCCAGGTGATGTGAGCACCTGCATCCTCTAAAAGGGACAATGACTCCTCAGCTCCAGCCAGTTGCACCGTAGGCCATTGAGGTCCAGTGTCGCACCTGCAGTCCATCTTTTAAAAGAGAAACCAGATATGCAGATGTATACATGAAATATCCTGCTTTCTGAAAGCTGGTCAGAAATTCATGTTGTTAAAAAGTGTTTATGCATTTTACAGGACCGATATTGCAATGGCCGAAGGAAATACACTGGAGTGTTGAGCCTGTGAGCGGCCACCTTAAAACTTCCAAGCTGGTGCAACTTCTCCCTTCTTTTAGTTCCCCATTTTTACATGAGAACTGGGACAGGGAAACGGCTTCCAGGAAGCCACAAAGTGGAGGAGCAGGGTGAGGACTCAAACCACGAGGACTTCACTTCCCACATTTTTTTTTTAAACAAACAAGCAAGCAAATATTTGGTAGCCAGAGTTTGCTGAAAGATTACAGGGAGCTCAGAAATAACATCTTATTCTGTGTCCCCTACTTTGCAAGAAAGATCACCCTCGCTTGTCGCTTGTCATATAGGTGAGGCTGGGATGTCACTCCCCAGCCCATCCCAGCTGTGTCATTGATCTTCAGCCACTAGCCCTGTAGCACTCACAGTTGAATTGCTTTTCCCTGAGGGTAGCAATGCCTCCAGGTGTGCTAATAATAAAATTAATAGCTTAGAGAAACTGCTTGCTACAGCAACAGCTGCGGGAGAAAGGGAGGATCGATTTCAGTGTTTAACTGTCCTAATTCCGTAGTGTATAGCCCACCTCAGCCCCTGGTGAGCTGCGCTGGGTCTCACGGTTAATCAATAGATGCCTGATTTAAAACAAAGAACCAGTTTCAAGATTAGAAGTCTTTGCGAATAAAAAGATGTATGGTGAAACTGTCAAAATCCTTTCAATTCCCCGTCTCAACACTGCAACTGGAAGGGCAGCCACTAGCAGATATGAAAGAAAAATCAAGTGCATTGTATCCCCTTCTGCCTATAAACAAAAGAAGGAGCCTCTCTAGGCACCGCGGCTGCTGATGGCATCGCATAAATACGAATTTATTGAGTTGCTCCATGTTTAAAGGACTGTGAACATAAAGACGTGTGAATACTTTCAGTTGCACGGAGAGTCATATGTTTCTGCTCTAATCGGCCTGCTATCTGGTGCTTCAATTTATACCTTCTTGTAGCTGGCATTCTCATGTTTTTTTCCTGGAGGGGAAGGATCAAATTCACGATCTATTGCCTGGCCACTGTTCCAGTTATACCTGTCTGCTGAGCTCCCCAGACCCAGCACCTTCAGAGGCTTTTAATCCCATATTTCGCAGTCTCCTCTCACGCACCCAATCTGCTTTCCGTTTACATGTCAGTAACCGAATAGACACCCTTCCATTTTCGTCCTCTCCTATGTAATCTTCCTCGGCATCTGCAATTATTTCTCGCGGCTTGTCTGACCCTCCCAAGCTGCATCCTTTTTCTTACTTCACACTCTCTTCCCTTTTTTTTTAGAGTACACTCACTGAGGACAGCGAGGAGTTTCTTCCTTCCTTTTAACATGGTTCCCAACTGGCGCTCAAATAAATCCTTAAATTATTAGATGAGCTCCCAGAAGGAAGAGACTCCATTTTTTTCTTGTCTATTTATCATTTTAAGTAGCAAAGCATTGTTTATTTATTTGTTCGTTTGTTTGTAAAGGCAGACCTAAAAATAACCCCATCCCTACTTTGTTTAGAGTGTGTAATTTGTCCTTCGTACCACAACTGAGTGGGAGAGTGGAGAGGCTACTAGCTAGTTGGGGTTGGGACACTGAGGGACTTTTTTGGAAGGCTGGTTTATATCAAGCTCCATTCTCCTCATCTCTCACTGCCTCCTCTGATGATGAGCCAACCAGAGAAAAGGGCTGATTGAATCTGTTCTGTAATTCAGAGAGAGACGTAAAGCGGACGACATCCCCTTTCCTCTGTCTTGTAAGTTCTCTAAAGGCAAAGCATTTTATTTGAAACTGAAAGCTGGCATAAAGCTTGGTTGTGCTTTTTTAATTTTTTTCTTCTTCCGTATTTATTTTTTTTACAGTAATGGTGGCAATTGATTCCAACATGGGCTTCTCCCAGCACACATTTTCCGAGCATGAAAGACCATCCCGTATTAGTTCAGTCTGAGTAAAGCCTTATGGTCTTCTGTTAGCCCCTATTTTTGTCACCATTTTATTTGTTTTAAGTTCTATTTCTTTCTCTCTTTCTCTCCCTCCCTCCCTCCCTCCCTCCCTTTCTCCCTTCTCTCTTTCAATGTGCAGAAGAGGTCCAAAGGCAATGTCAGAACAACTTTCTGGAATTTTCTCTCTGAGAAAAATGGTTTCTAAATTTGGACAGGGAGTGGGAGCGGGAAGTGTTGTACAAAACCAAGTCCTAAGAATAACTCTTCCACCAATATATAGGATCTTATGGAGATTTACATTTCCTTTTTCTGTTTAATGTATTTAACTAAAAGTCGCATCTCCTATCATGCCAGTCAGTGGCAGGTGTAGCATGACAGGGAGTGTGTGGAGCAATCTAAGTGTAGAAGCCACTAATGTACATCGCCAAAGTTTTAGAGATTTTTCTCATTAAGCGATTTCTGTCACATGGTCGACATTTCCTTTTTAGAATCTGAAGATTTGTAAAATTAAAGAATATCTCATTTGTTGGATTACAGAACCCATTGGCAAACTGAACCGATTTTATTGACACACTCTAAGTACCCAGAAAAAGTAGGACAGCACTAGGTTCCAAGCACCATGGACATTATATCCCAAAGGAATCCTGAGACGAAAGAGAAATTCCAGGGAAAAAGGAAAGAGGAGGGAGAACACAGAATTTTGTGCCCAGCGTGCTATAAACCTGCCTGCCAACTTTATTTCTTCCTTGCCAGCAATTTTTAATTTCTTTTGAGTATCATTTTTTCCTTTTTTTGAAAGAAGTCAGAGTGAAATCAGGATTTTCCTAACAAAAGTACTCCCTTTCTAGCCAGATTTGTTAGAAAATCGCTATTGCTTAAAGTGACAAATGCTTGTGTGTAGCACATCAAGCGAATGGAACGTGGATTTTGTTTCTAATAACATAATATTTAAGTCAGGCTAATGCTGTTATTATACGCCAAGCATTTGATTGGAATGATACTGCATTTTAAAGACGTAATGCTTGGTAAACCAAAAAAGAAAAGGAAAAGTGCGGCTTAAATGGCCTTCATTTTACATCCTAAAATCGAATGGTAATGGGCAGAAAATAGAGAAGTTCCAGTGAGTTAAGATTCATAAATATTAGATGTAATAGAGGAAAATCACAGAGTTTTGAGAAATTAACTTGAATAAATGGTGATTTTAGTTTCGATGTCATTTTGAGTGATGGCCATTAGCACAGTGGAATGTAATGGGTACGAGCCTACTGTATGGAAAGAATGCCTTCTGATTAACTTGAGATTTTTTTTCTGATGCTTCAGCCAGTTTACAACTGTACTGTGTATCTCTTCATTTTGAGCTTGTGATTGGCTCCAAGGGCTCTTTGTTTAGAGATGCGTGTGCTCCATTTTCATGATTAAGCTTTTTTTATGATTAGTCCCCATTTTCTTTTTTGTTTTAACTTTTACTCTGAATAATATGCAGTGCCTTGGAGAACTGATTGGCTGACTGATGTAATTGAGTTCAGATGCGGTTCCCTTTCTCTCCCGATGGTTTCCAGCCCCTGCTCTGTTCTGTGTTGTTTCTGACTGCCTGGGGACCAGGCTTTTAGAGCCGCCGTTGAGCTTTGTCTTACAGTAAACTGGTATCCTGAATAACCCAAATATAACTGACTTCAAGGCAAGCAGTCGTTGGAAGCACAAAGGGGATCCCCCTGAGCTCACACAGGACCCATGTCTCCCAACACAGACACTCACACATGCCCCGCCGTTCCTCCCGAAGAAAGCAGTTAGAGGCATAGTTCTTATTGACTTTTGATGGGAAGAAGTATCACCTAGCAAAACTCCCTGACCAATACCGATAAAGAGTTCTTGTAGTCCCCCATTTTCCATTCTCTATGCAGCTGTGATAGACTCCTTAAATACCTTCAGATCCTTCCGAGTTCTCTCTATAGGTCTGTCTCCAGCATCTGCTGCTGCATTGCCCAGTGTCTTCCCTACTCTGCCCCTCAGATCTGTCCTTCTTCACTTCTTCTTCTGTCAACCTACCTCCGTCTGGGCGCTCCCAGTTTGCATCCCCACCCCTTCATCTTGCTCAGCAAAGAACCCGCCTTTCTTGGGATTCACTCTCCTCTGCAGGGTAAGTGAAGGGATTTAAAAGACTGACAATGGTTAATTATACTTCTCATTACATTAAAATTACCTTGCATTTGTATTTAGGGATCCTATGGGAGAAAGCAATGCCTCTTTTTTTTTTTATTTGCTGGTTTGGATAATCATGTCCACAGTAGAATTTATCCCCCAGCCTCCTCATCAAAATTCTACCTCTCAACAAGTATATTTCAGCAGGTGACTCTGCCACTCTCCCAGTCACACAGTGGTGGCTCCTAGGAGGACAAAAGTCTCAGTCCTTGCTTTGGATGAAGGTACCTCTGAGGTTGGACTTGCACTCCAGGATCCCCTGAGAGGACGAGACTGAAGTTAATGGCTGTGGACTTGGTCTGACATCGTAGCCGCACTCAGCCGGCTCCCTCTCTCTCTCCCTCTCCCCACATCCAGACAGGGAGCAGACCGGGACACTCCTTTTATAAACCACTCGCATGCAAATCCTCCTCTTAGGCTCTGTTCCCAGGGAGCTTCAGCCGAGACAAATCCTGTGTGGAATTCTTTGTCTTCCTTGGTGAACCTGAGGTATAGTGATAACAGGTGATTGCTGAATGCCACCCACATCTTATACAGGGAGAATTTGGAATTGGAATCTGCACCGATCCAATTCAAAGCTCAGAGTCTTTTCACTAGATGAGATCACCTCCCAGTGTTACTTGGATAATTTTTCAAAATGCAGCCTTGACATGTCACTTCTGTGCTTAACACCTTAAGGGACTCCCTCTTTTCTGCATTTCTTACCTGGCCGTTCAACATCCTCAGAATCCACAGGGTAGCATAACTTCCAAGGCTTGCTGTCCATTGCATCACCTCTGTTACCTTTTCTACCCAGGTTTGTAGGACAACTCAGTGTTCATCAAATATGGCTTCTGCTGATCAAAATCTTGTCTTTTTTCCTCTCCTTATCCTCCACGGCACTTCAGGAAGTAAACCCACACTCCCCCCTTTGACAATAGAGCTTAACTATCATTACTTTGATGAAGCAGGCCTTCATCTTCTCATTCTGAAGTGATCATTTTCTTTCTCGAACTATTATAGAAATTCATAACTTTCTTTTATATCACCTGGGATAGGAAGGAGGCAAAGCCCTCTGCATTTAAAAAAAAAAGTGGACAGTAGAAGTTCTCCCTGAGAAAAGGTTAGAGACCATGCTTTCGATAGAGCCTTCAGTGGGTTAGAATATGTCATGCTATGGTAATAGGACTGTAGCAAAATGTTATTGGTGGTTATCTTGGTTTTTATGATTATGATTTTTTTATATACTTTCTTGTGTTATCTAAAATATGTCAAATAAAAATGTTGCTTCAGTAGCCTAAGGAAAACAGTAAACCTTAACATAAAGATGGAAAGAAAAGAAGACAGAGAGATAAATAAAAGAGAGAGAAGAGAGGAGAAGAAAGGAAAATTTAAAAGGAAGGAGGGAATGTGGGCAAAAAAAAAGGGAGAGAGAAAATTTGGTTGACTTATAAAATGTGAAGAGTTATAAAATACAGGAAAAGATAATCTGTCATAGATAATAATTAGAAGAGGTTAATTTCTTCAGTGGAAGGAACAAATAGATAATGTAAAGATTGTGGATCACAGTGTCTTTGCTGTGGGTGTTATATACTCTGCATTTGCTTTTGTGAGAGGTTATTATAAGACCTGGGGGAAAAAAAATACAGTGATTGACTGGAACTGAAAGAAATAAGAAGTAATGGCCTGAAACTGGGAGGGAAAAGAAAGATGAGGGTGGAATAAATTAGATATTATAAAATAAAATTAATAGTAGGGTCAATTAGACAACAGAATAATTTCCCAAAGAAAGTACAGTAACTGAAGCAATAGCATTCAAGCTGTTCAGAATGAGAAGAGATAAATCAGTGAGATGACTAATGTGGACAAACCATGATGGAGCAAGATGAACCAGAGGTAGAAACTTTCATTCTCCTCTCTGGATGAAGTGCATGCTTAGTTTTCCTGGAACAGATTCCAGAAGGTTCTTGCTCTTCACCACAGTGATTTGAAATGTATAGAGATCCTTGGTGGAATTCTGTTTACGATTGCCAGTTATGATTCTGGGGGCTCAGAGGGGCCACGTTTCCAGCATCAGGCACCTTATGCCTTGGTAGTGGAATTTACTATGATGCTAGGGCTAGGGAGACTTGGTGTCCTTGTTTGAGGACGTTGGTTTAGAGAGAACAGAGCTACGTATATAAACTCAGAAGGTGAAGCCTGAACAGTGGACCGTGTGTGTATGGTACAAATGAACCACAGGAGCGTCCTCAGCAGAAAGACCTGGATCATCTAAAAGCCTCTCCTGCCTTGCCCACTAATTAGTTGTCGGTTTTGACCTATCACTCATGCCTAAGTAACCTATCTTCTTATCTGTGGAATGGGGAGAATAATGTATTGCTTCATCACTTCACTATCATGATTAAATAATAATGCAAAGTACCTTATACAGTGCCTTGAATGAGGGCAGTCTTTCCTCTAAATGTGCATCTGTTGTTGTTGGTTTTTTTTTTTTTTTGCTTTAAATAGCAATTCTTTCTCTTTCTAACTTCTACCCCCCCCATATTGAATACAAACATTGATCTTTGCCTAATATGCCAGATTTAGCTATAGATACAACACCACTCCCCCTTTTGAATTGCAAGGCATTAGAGAGGGTGAGAAAGATGTTTTTTTCTTTTCATTACTCACCCCCATATCTCTTTTCTGAGATCATGCCTCAAATTCTACTCATGCTTCAGATCTCTCCAGCTTCCTCTTCTGCCATTCCTTTGACTTCCTCTACTGCTCTTAGCAGAGGAGGCTCTGCTTTCAAAGGCTCCTGTGATTACACTGGGCCTTCATATATAATCCTGGATAACCTCCCTATCTTAAGGTCAAAGGATTAAACCCTAATTACATGTGCCATGTTCTTTTTACCAAGTAATGCACTCATGGACATGACATAACTGGTTAAAGTTCACAGGGAGCAAAATTCTGCCTACCGTAGATATCACCCAGAAATCCACTGCCTCACCTGGGTTTCAACCTCCTACTGAAACACTTTATCCTACTCAAAACCAAGCTCATGACCGTTCCCTTCAGTCATATGTCTGCCTTTGTGTTCTCTTTTTCTTCTCCTGCCCCATTTTCTATTGATTTTACTATTTTTTTCTTCTTGCCTTTCTCACTATAAAAGGCCCCATGAAGGAAGGGACTGTAAGCTATTAGTTTTTAGATCTCCAGTGCCTGCCATGTCCCTGATAAAATGCTTGTGGAGTGAGTGTTTTATCTACAGTTGAGAGAACTAGAACTAGACATGTTCCAACCCCGCAAGAAAGATAATTTAGGCAGATCATGTGTCTTGGAGCAAACATGTGACTTAGAATTTAGTTCCAGGCTCTGGCCATTCTTATCTAAGCCATTTAATTTACTTTGACCACAGCTTTCTCTTCTGGAAAATGAGATATTAAAAAAGTTGATGTTTTCCAACCTTTACACTAATTAAAATTTATTTTTATGTCCCAGTGGAGTCAAGTTTAGAAATATTTTAATACCAAATTATATTTATTCATTAGGAAATAAATATCTCTCCATATTTAACTGTCAAAATCATGGGTTACACAATCAAAACACTCAGAAGTGAGTATAATTAATGTTACTGTGACTTGAGATAATTATTGCCACATCAAACTAAATCAAGGAAGGAAAGTAGGAAGGAAGGAAGGAAAGAAGGGAAGAAGGAGGAAATGTTTTGAAGGAAGATGTAAGATGTAAGAAAGAGCACTAGAGTCAAAGTTTTAAATAAGCCAATTTTGTATTAGAAAAAGAAAGTCAATTTAGTAGATTAGTAGTAAGATTTCAATATGGAAAAAAATGAAATGATTTTTAAGATTTCCCGGGAACCCTGCAATACCTGATGATGAGTCATGAGATTGAATGATCTCAAAGTTTATCGTACTTCTAAAATTCCAATTCTTAAATTTCAGTCTGCTTTTCATTATCCCTTGATGGGACATTGTCAGGACTTCTTCGTGGATGGGGAATCTTTGCCATGATATGTATGAGTGGTGCGGTGTCTAAACTCAGATGGCCTTCGGAGGCAGCGCAGATGAATGGGGCAAAGCCAAGAGCAGCACAGAGGACACTCGGGCACAGCTACTGTACTCCTATCAATTGTTCTCATGAGAGAGACAGGCCCGGTGCTGTCAGAATTTCTGATACTAAAAAGAGCTGGAAATCTGGATTTCATTTATGTTACAAAAGAATTGCTTCTAAATATTGGCAGGGAATTCAATTTTTATAAACTCCGTGTGGGTCGTGTAACACACATCTGCAAGACCATGATGTCCATGGACCGCCAGCTTGCAGCCAGATGTGGAGTCAGCCGACTGGTGGTGCACAGGGCCTACCGGTGACCTAGAGTTTTCTCTGTGCTGGATATTCTTCTCCAACACTGGCCGCACGGCTTCCTCGTGCTTTAGTTTCCTTACGATTAAATGAGAGCACGCATGAGAGGGCTGTATTATGTGCATTTGTGTATTCTAGGAAAGGGGTGTGCGTGTTTGTGTTTGTGATATGTGTAGGGGTGGTGGGGAGAGAGAGAGAGCAGAGAGGCAGAGACAGAAATGATTCGATATACAAATTCTTGGTTAGTTCTTGATAGCTATTTTATTTTGTCTCAGATATGCGTGACGAATTACATTTATTCTTTGTCATGATGTGATTGTTTAAGATAAATTGACATAGCTAAATGTCTGTTTTACTCATTCTAACCCAATAGTAGGTGGTTGAGCCATTAAAAACTTTGAGTAAAACACTCTGAGGTACCACATCCTGGGGAGAATACAATTGAATGGTCCCATCAGTTTGAACTGCTAACTTAGAAGTGAGAAATGCTATAAAGTAAGTCAGGCCTGCACCAAAGAACAGTAGAGCCACACGGACGTAATTAATGTTTACTTAAGCTGTATATTACTGTAGGATTTAAATAGCAAGTCAATTTATTTCGGTATATTGGCATGAATTTGAGCTCTTTTAAGAATTTTCACTTACGATGACGTTAAGTTACAGGGATTTTGCTTAGCGTCACTTAAATGGTCCTCCTCCTGCTGAGCCCAGTGTAGTTTAAGCTGAGTGAATGAAGAGTTTTCAAGTTTTGCCACATGTGGGTCTGTCTGTGTTCCTGAGAGATCGTTTGGCCCAGAAGTATGGCTCCTGACAGTGAAGCATGTGTCAGATCATGCCGACATTTAGTGGGACATGTGCCCTCTTTAAAATTTTAGAAGACATTTCGCTTTGCTTTCTTGTGCTTCTCAAGTTAGTGGTCAGGATGAGAACAAAACCGCCTTGAGATTCCTCTCTGCCGTGGGTAGGAGGGGACGGTGACTACAGTAGCTCCTAACTTTCTGGGAGAGTCCCCCGGAAGAGTCTGTAGGCCATGCCCCATCCACATGACTTTCTTTATCACCATTCATGTTTCCTCTGGCTCGGTTTTCAGAAGGCAGCCATACAGGCCTGGTGCCTTGGGCAGATTGCTGAAGTCCTTCAAGTTCCTTTTCTCTTATGTATAAAATGAGAATAATAGTAGTACCTACTTCATAGCACTCTTTTGAGGAGCAAATGAGAGAATGCAGGTGAAAAGTGCTTAGCTTTCCTGGAGTGCAAAAAGCATTCATTCAATAAATATTAGCTATTCTTAGTAATATGGTTATTCTTCAACTTAGATTGACTAAGTGATTAAAGTTTCTAACTTAGGGCAGCTAATAATTTATTTTTATAGTGTTTTCTAGTCTCTGTGAAACCTCCTCTTTCCTCATATAATTCCCCAATTTTGTTGAAGTACCAGAATTCAAAATCTCATATTCCTCAGGATCCAGTGGTAAATCCAATTGTTAAAAAGAGAGAGGAAAAACAACAACAACAAAATAAACAAAAAATGGTCTGATTTTCTGGGTAATGCCTGAAACTAATAAGGCTCAATAAATACCTTCTTCTCTTATTTAACTATATCGACTCTCAGTGGCCAATGAATTAACGTGGCATTTAGTCATGCACAATTAACTTTCTCCTTTTGTCTTGCTTAGCTGGTCTATTGTAAACTTCTAGGCATAAGAAACCATGCCTTACAGCCTTAAACTCCATGCACAGTGCTATTAATATAATAGACTCAAATAAAATTGGTGGTTAAATTTCGTTAGCTCTTTGCATGGATTATTTTATTTATCTCTTAGGACAACTCCATAAATAGGCATTATTTTTACTAGTCCTATTTTGCACATTAGGGAAACTGAGGTTTAGAGTTGTAACTTAATCACTTAGCTAATAGTGATTGATATAGGACTGGAACTGAAACAATCAAAATAAATACATTTTCCTTTTCTTAAATTAATATTCATTCTTGAATTGACAAATCTGTTTACAATTACCCTTTTAAGTGCCTGCTTCCACACACTTTTTTAAATGACATTTAAGCAGTGTAGTTCACACTTCAATTAAATTTTGCAAAGGCATATTGAACAAATGCCATGGACAAAATTCTATGCTGGGAACGATGAGAGAAAAAATATAAATGAGAATACCTTCCTTTCCCTTCAGGAGATTACCATCCAATAAGCCCAGATAGATTAATAATGAAAAAACAAAGTAGACTGTGGCAGGTGATGGACACACAAATACCTGTGGCAATTTTGTGAAAGGGAAGGACTCATGGGAGGGTGGCTTCTGCACTTCGAAGGACTTTAAGAGTCTACTTCTGGTTTCATACTTGAAATAATCTCTTGTTACCTGATTTATTTCTTCTTCAAAAAAGTATATTTCTCACAGTTCTGCTTTTGTTACACCAGTTTCCTAGGCCTTTCTGAAAAAAAAAAATTACAGTGACTGTGGCGTCCAACTTGAAACTACAATCAAACTACTGAGGTTTTGTGAACATGAAAAAATTACACTATTTCAAACAGTAAGATAAAATATGTGTGATCGTCAATTCTAGATTGAGCCAGCTCTGAGGATAAGATTCTACAAAATATTATAAACATTTTTATAAGAGTTGATAAAATTAGATGGCTTGATCATCTATCATTGAAATATCCATGTGGACTCAAAGAATAATTATTTATAATGCATTTGGGCATAACAGATGCCATAGCCCATAATATAATATGAGTTTCCCTAGAATTATATTTATCATTCACAGCACTGTGTTGAAATGTACTTGGCTCAGGAATGTGTTTTCCTCACTCTTTAACCAGTACGATAACATAACAAGAACTATTTTTGCATCCAGTGCTAAGTTAATAAGTTAAACATATTCCAAAGACTATAAGCATAGGGGACAGTGGAAGTTGTACCTTGTACAACAATGATGTATTATTGGAAGCCCTGGGCATGAACTGACTGGTCATGTTGACAATTAGATTATAGGTTTTTTTTTTCTCTCTTAGTAATACTAATGATAGCTGACATATATTATTATGTTATAAATAATATGTCATACATATGATATATTGTCCTATTATATGCTTACCATCTGCCATCACTTTGCTAAGAACTTTACATGCCTTATCTCATTCTCCCCATAACAACCCCATGAGCTAAATTTTATCATTAGTCCCATTTGACAGATGATTAAACTAAGAGTTATGGAAGTGATGTCTCCAAAGTCCAAATTCTTAATCTCTAAATTTATAGTGCCCTCCCACCAGAGCCCTTCTTTTCGATAGTTTCAGACATTTATGTCTCATTGGAACCCCAAGTTCTGTCGACTTGAACACAGGAGAGAAGATTGCTTTTAGTTCTTTGGCTTTATAGGCAGGTAGAACATCGAAATTACTCTTCAAGTGGAGTGGATGAGACAGAAGAGAAACAGGTCACCTAAAAGGCTTCTGTTGAATAGCTTCCACACATCAACAAACCTGCGGCTGCAGCTCCAGGTGAAAAGATGCTTCCGTTACCGGGAGCGGCAGCTGCAGCAGCCTGCCTTTCTCAGGGTCCCCGTTCATTAGCAGTCAAGGTTTTCATTGTGCTCAGCGAAACACTTACAGAAAATAAATGTGGTGCACAGATGGGCCCATAGAAAATCTACTTGATGTATTCTTGAAAATCCACAGCTAAATGACTTTGAGGAGATGGGGGGTGATTGTGCCCATGATTAAAACGAGGTGTGGCATGAATCTTTCAGATACAACACTTTCCCTGTAGAGGTTTTTTTTTTTTTTTTTTTTTTTTTTTTTTTTTTTTTTTTTTTTTTTTTTTTTTTTTTTTTTTTTTTTTTTTTTTTTTTTTTAAGACGGATAAGGTGCAAAGTGGTAGCTGGCCTCTAGCTCATAGATGTGCCATGGCTTATTGAACCATTCGCCTGAAGATGAAGTGCCTTTCAAGTATATTTGCTTTATACAGAGTCAAACTTGAAGACCTGTATAAAATAAATCTTCATTGTATATAAGCTGAAGCCTTTCACTTAAAGATTTTTCAGCTTGGATTTCAAATGATAGATTAATTAGATCAGGACCACCTATACCAGAATTTTCTGATGTTATCTGCGTTGCTTATCAAAAATGCACACTATCCCATATGTACACAGGAGTAGAAACCAGGAATCTATATTTTTGACAAATATCCCAGCTTATTCTCCAATGAGTACATCACATTTTAAGTGAATCCGAAATAATACAATTTAAATATAAAAAAACAAATGTATATTATATGAAAAATTTGAAACAATTTTTTGAAAAAATTTGAAACTCCTTTGAAATGCAACATTAGTTGCAATTTTAAAGCTGGCAGAACATATAAATTATAAACTTTACTATCAGCGATGCTAATTTAGTTGGTAGTTTCAAAATCTGTTTTTTACTAGCATCAACTTACATTATTTTTCACTTATAAATAATATTGGTAATTATTATGGCTTTGATATGTCCACTGCTGCTCTGTATTTCATATGTTATAACCATGACATCCATGTACTCGTTAAATAATAATGCTGGCACACATATTGAAAAATTCTTCTTAAAATAATTAATATTGAAAAGGAAGTTAGATGTAATGATAATTTTGTGAAGAAGATCTAACAGCCACCAATGGACCCTATATTGCTAATTTGGGATAGTGGCCTCTAAAATATTAGAAATGATATCAAGAAAATTAAAATTGGACACAAAACAAACATGCTGTTAGTGGGTACAGATCTATATTCCTATGGGAGAATTTACCTTGAATTGTATGAGTTTTGATTTATGTGGGTTCTTTAAGAATTGGTCATTTGCATAAAAATGACTTATTGGTGGATTTGAATTTGAAAACCACTGCAAAACTGATGACCAGTTTCATGACAAGTTGGCCACTATAGGCCATTTACAAGGATTATTTAGACAGAAGTGGGATTAACAATTCTACTATTCTAGCAAATAAACATTGGAGTAAAGGGATGCAGGACCATAACATTGATCAGCTCTGGAGGAAAATTCGCGTGGTAGTCTGGGTGGGTAGCATTCATGTGTGGTCTCTGTGGACGGTGTGTCTCAGAGGTGGGCCAGCCAGCAGTCCTGCAGCAGTCATGTGCTCATAAATGTTTAACAGATGACTTTGAGATTGAGGGAGCCCTGATTTGTAGTGTTTGACAGTTTTTATGGTGTAAGTGCTCCCACCATGACCAACTTCAAGCTACCAACCTGACGTCAGTCAGCTAACCCAATTCCTGAGATGTAACACTCAGCAGTTCAGGGCTGGAGCTAGCTAGCTGGCTGCAATATACAATAGCCTGAAGGGATCTATGGGCATGCAAAGACTATTCAGTCAGTCCTTACTTCTCCAGAGGCAGATTTACCTTTTTTGTGTGCTCTTGAAAATTACATTTTGAAATTAAAAGTGTATAAAATTAAAATTGAAAATCAAATTATAACTGTAATCAAAATTATAAAATTAAAATCAAATGATGATTTGAGTTATCATCTGAGTTATAATTCAGAACTCGCCCCCATTTTATATATATTTAAGAGGCACAACATATAACACTGTCCTCTTTGTTTCCTTGGCCAGCTTTGTTCCTTGTCTATACATCAATATCGCTGTCACAAGATTCTATTTGGATATGCAACCAATATCCTCCAGCTATCTTTGTTCCTCTTAAGAGCAGAAGAAAAATGTGCATGGACCTTCCAATTAAGTAGACGTGGCATTCTGATTTGATTAGCAGTGATGGACCCTGGGGTTGGATTGGAGAGTGGCATTAGGTACAGTGCCACATGCATCAGGCGGAAAGAAGACTAAGGGACCCATTGACTGAATAAGATGGATTCACTGAAGTTGACTTAGCAGCAGAGAGATTTTCCTTATCATGCAGACACAGATCTCAGCCAGGAGCCTTTCTCCACATTGCCCTGTGCTGTGTTCACAGCAATGCAGTTTCTTCCTCTCTTTTAGTTATAGGTCCCTTCCCTTGCCATTTTTCTGGCCTGGGTCTTGATTGCCTACCATCCCTTCACAACATATTTCTTTCTGCTTCTTGGATTATTTATACACTTCTCTCTAGGAATGCTGCATCTTCTAGATTAAGTTGGAGCAGAGAAAGGTGCTGCCATCCTTAGATATTCCTTTTCTTTATTACATCTCCACATCTGTCTCTTACTGCCCTTCAAGACACAGTTCAAATAGCACCTCCTCCTCTTTAATAACTTAGGTGAATGCAATTTCACCTTGCTGGGGACTTCGCAGTGGTTCACAGCCCTCATTTTGTATGGAAATCACTTGAGAAACTTCTGACAAACATTCAATGTTTAGGAGCCACCAAAGGTTTAGAATTAATCGGTCTAGTGTGGGATGTTGGTATTAGAATGTCTCTCAAAAGTTCTTTTGGTGACCTTAATATGTTGCCAGAGCTTAGAACTACTATTCTATAGCATGATACTCTCTCTCTCATTTCCCACAATCAAGAGCAGTCCAGGCTCCATAAAGCACATAAAAGTCAGGATGGAACGTTAGGTGGAAAAGGCCTTGTGCACTCAATCGAAGGCAGCAGACAGCTCCCAGGCAGCAGCCAAACCGAGCCTCTGCCATGTCTCACTGGAGTAAGACTGGGAAAGACTGGGGAAACTCAGAAACCATGTCCTGGGATCTAGAGTAATCTTGGAACTAAAATCAGTCATAGGTGAATATAGTCCATTGCCTCACATTACAAAGAAACTGAATCTTCAGGAGGCTTTCCCAAGATCATGCAAGCTATGGTTAAAGGGTCAAAGATGAGCTAAACTTTTAGAATGCTTACACTGGCCAAACTTTTTCATATATATTAACTTTTCCCCTCACATATCAATGATTCTTTATTATTAGTGTATTCCGTGGTATAGATATGGCACAATTGGTTCATCGTCAGTCTCTTTAAACTACTTTATGATATAAAATTTATATATCATAAATTTCACCTGTTTAAAGTATACAGTCCAATGATATCTGCAGGGCATCCCTACTGAGTAGTGCAACCATCACCATAATCTAATTTTAGAGCACTTTTTTGTCACCTCAAAAAGAAAGCCTCTACCCATCAACACTCACAATGAACAACCAAGGTGGTCGCATTTTAAAGTTCCCTCTCAGAACTACAGCCAGCCAGTCCAGTGTTCCTTTCACACATTCTGTGACCGGGGAGTTAGTTTAGACAAAAAGTAAACGGATTCCTCCACACCACCCTTCTCCCCGCACCTGCCAGTGCTGATCATTTAATGAGAAAGCATTTTATTAGGAGAAAGAAGGAAAGCAGACAAGTCTCAACATCTTTCTTTCTCCACTGAGGGTTTGCTGTGGTCTACTGAGTCATTTTGCATAGGTTGCTGTCTGCCCTTTTGCAAGCCTGATGCTTATATTCTATGTTGTCTATCCATTATTTAGCTTGTCCCCTTCTATATTACATTATCCTTGAGTATGAGAACCATGAATTATGCATGTCTGTTTTCTGCATCACTCCTCATGTTATACTTAGCTTATATTCTATGTCTTCATAGATATTTGGAACAAATGAATGAATGGACGATGCCTAGTTGGGCTACATTATGGTATCTAGATAGCAGTTATTCTAGGGCTTTCATTATTAAAAAATCACTAGTAAAAGATTCCTAAAATTACATATGTGTGATGTCATTGATAATAGGAAAATATGGTTTGTTTTATCTAAATAATTCATTTTCTGATAAATTATTGTTGTCACTTAGTTTAATCATTTGAAAATGAATAATATATATATACTAGGATTTATCCTATTTTAGATTCTTTTCGAAAAAATAGTGACCTTCAAGTGGTGAAGGTTTTGTTATGACTTGTTAATGAATTTCTAAGAAAGAAATATGAGTTTCTAGTGCATTTTACTCATAATTATACCTTATGATTGTGTTTAGAAAAGTAGATGGCCTGAGTCACAAATTCTAGTGGAATCCTTTGGAGTTTTAATTAAACAGCACTGCCACCTAGCATCCACCACACAAGCTTTTTTTTTTTTTTTTAATTAAAAAAAGAATCGAGGTTTCTCTGTATTTAAAATATTATTAAGGGGATCAGTCTGCAATCTTTTAAGAAGGCTGGACTGCGGTGACTTCAGGAAGTATTTGCAGCAGCTTCCAACCCACGTTGTTTGCTTGAAACCCTCGTGATTGGGAGTGAATCGGTGTCAATGAAGAAAGGAGTCGTGAAATCTGCCGAAGAGTTTCAAATGTCAGAGCTGCATATTCATGAGCTGCAGGCACCTGTGGCCGTGCTGTCTTCTGCAGATTCCGTGGGCCTGGGCTGCGGTCTTCTGAAGGGCACTGGAGGTGGTTTCCAAATGGCATCGTTGTTTATTTGCATATAAATAAATATCCAAAAAAATATTTATTTATATGCATCCTCCTTCAGCAGAATGCCAACTTGAGCCGTCTCTGCCCTGGAGTTGATGCTGCCCATTGAGAATCCGGGTCCTTTTGGTTGACAGTGGGGCAGGCGGATTTCTTCTGCCAGCCCTGGAAGTTAGACGAGGCCGGCTTTCCGAGAGAAACAGATGCTAGTCGTCTCTGCCATTTCTATTGAGTGTCCCACCGTGTGACAGACAGCAGGATCACAGGACTCAGTTCTCCATCTTCTCTGTTCCCAAACTGTGCTTAAAAAGAAAAAAAAAAAGAAAGAAAGAAAGAAAGAAAAGCAAACATCAAAACAAATCAATAGTATTCAAAAGGTGGGGGGAGAAGCATCACACTTAGATTGATGCTTTACATAATGAGCCCTTTATGAGATGTAATGCCAACTGTTAATCAATAGACATGCCAGAACTGCCTCTCATACAACCTCGTAGAAGTTTTTTTGTTTTTTTGTTTTTAATCTTTATTAAAAATATTGACTTGATGTGACTTGCTGGGGTTGCTCCTGGCTCTTTTTTTAAAATCCTAATTAGGAGGTTGCACTGCACAGCTTAGGCTGCAGATAATAATGTAATGATTATTGTCTCAAAACCTGAGAATCAATATAAGATACTATCCAATTGTGCCAAGTGTCACAATTATGAAAATTGCTTGAGATTTTAAAAGGTTTACAGGAGCAAGATTTTTTTTTTTGTCTTATACTTTTTTTTTCTTCCTTTTTGCTTATTTCTACAGTTTTCTCAGGTTTGGATAGGGTCAAAAGTTTTGTTTCCAAAAAGATTTTCTCAAGTCATTGTATTTTAACATGCCATCTTCCAAGGGAGCTGTCACATTCCTTGACGGCTTAATTGGATTCCCTCTCCCCAAACCCCACACCTCAGAAGGCATTTGTGCTTTAAACGTGGCCAAGTTCTAGAATGAAAGGAAAGAAGAATTTACCAAAAGGTGCCACTAAGTGAAAGACATACAAGAAGGAAAGAAAAGTAAATGAACAAAAGTAAGAGAACAGGTTGTTGCTTTTCCGAGAGGCTCAAAATATGAGCGTTGGGAAGGATGTAACAACAATAAGAATCGTAGCACTTAAGATGGATGTAGCACTTTCTTAGACAAACTGTATATTATTCATGTACCTGAACTCATTCAATACTCACTATAGTCCTAGAAGGATTGTACAGATGAGGCCATTGAGACATGGAGAGTTTCATTTACTTGTCTGTAGTCACATAGGAAGTGGCAGAGCAAGGATTATGAAGACAAGCCTCCGGCTTTCCCCTCCGTCTATGCTGTTAACCACTGTGATAACTGAGACCATCTGTCAAGCACAGCCCCCTCAATTTGCCATTGAGGGAGTTGGGTGGAGCGCAGCACATTTAAATGTCTTATCTCAAGGTATCGGCCAATAGAAAAGTGCTGGATATCCCACACTGATGTAGATGACAGATCTGGCTCCCTTCATACCTCCATGTTCCAGACTTCTTCCCTGACGGTGTTCAGACCAAGGGTGACAGGCCGTGTTGTATGAAGCAAGTGAGTCTCAGCCTCCTGAGTCACGCTGGCATCTGTCCCCCCAACCTCTTCATGGCCAGCTCTTTACAGAGCCATTGTACTTATAAAAATTAGGGAGGGGTACTGACGAGAGGGAGCCCCACTGTTTAGCTCCATGTTTGTGAATAAGAAAAATGTTTTCCTTGTATAGCCTCTTTAGAGACAATTAAGCATTAGCTTTTGTAGGATGCTAAATTATGAGTGAATTTAGTTTAAAGTATGTGAACCATGCACCCTTTGAAATTTGCCTGAAAAGGCTCATTATAAAACTAATGCTATGAAAAAGCACTCCCTTTCAGATTAGGAAAAGCACCTGAATAGTTTTCATAAGTGGCTGCGCATCGTTTGAAAGCATTCTAGTGTTGCCTGAAACGCTTTCAACACACCTTTCAACTGGGAAATTTCACATTCAGCATATCTGTAGTTCTACAAGACTTTCAATAATATTTAAATTGGTTAACTGTATTTCTTTTATATCTGTTTTAGTACTTTTATTGATTTGGGGTAGATAAACTTGATTGTGCATGAAATCTTATTTTTTCACACAAAGGAGATATGATTTGAGTGTCTGCGAGAAGAAACGGACCTCTAAATCAGGCCAGACCTCTGAAGTGCGAGGGTTTGGGTCAGACAGATGTTTGCTGAGGCCTTTGAACTGTTTTGGCATCGACTCCAACATGTGTCTCTCCAAAAACCAGTGTTGCAAAAGAGGCTCTGTGGATGACATTGCTTTATTAAAGCTCGTGGAGAAGAGAAGAGACTCTCATGATGAAATAAATAAATGCTTCTCCTAAAACCTCAGTTTTTTTTGTTTGTTTCTTTTGTTTTTTGTTTGTTTGTTTGTTTGTTTTGTTTGGTTTGTTTTTTTTTTTTTTTTTTTGGTCGCTCATAGACACTGTGATTCTGTAGCCAGTAGTGCAAGACTCTTTCTTTTAGTCACAAGGCAGCTAAGAACCAAATTTGTGGACATTTCAGCTACTGTGTACAAGAATATAGCAGACACTATAAATTTTTTTAAAAATCTTTTTAAAGACTGTGCATTTTGTAAGCCAAACCAAGGACTTTTTAAGTTCCTGCTCGTTTTACTTTTTATCGCTCACACATATAAATCCAGTTAGATTATTGTGTCGCAAAGATGAGTCAGTGTGTGGCACATGAAGCCCAGCCATGTGAAACCCTGAGCTGCACAAAGGGTACCTATGTTCTTGCAAAGTTTCTGCATCAAAAATAGAGCAGGTCATCGAGTAGGGTCACGAGGACTCTGCAAGACCACAGTTGTCTCTCTGAACAGGTGATGGCCAAGCAAATGGGTCTGCCCTTAATTAGCAACCGAGAATATCCACAGACCAGGCTCATGCGTTTGTTGAAGAAAATCTCAGACTTTTACAAATCATTACCAAAAACAGTCACAAGAACTCATATTTGTGGAAAACTATCTGAAGGACATTTATTCTGTAGAATTTGCTTTCTGAAGAATTGTACAGTTTAGGCTCTTTGCAGAATTGCTTTTGCAAAATTGTGTTTTGTCATGATGCTAGCAGACTATACTAATGGAAACTTTAAGAAACAGTGGGAAAAAATGCATTGTTGTACGTAACAATGACTCAGTGGGAGATGTTGTCTATCACAGCTAAAAGTTTTCCTTTTTATAAGGATCCATCACTATCTGGAAAAAATGAATTGCTTTCCTCTTATGAAGATTGTATGGCACCTACATATGTCTCTTTGCTTTGGCGGCTTGAAATGAAGGCCTAGATAAATTTGTGGTCTACCTGAAACCTTTAAACAGGACTCTGTGCATCTCAGTTTGCAAACATTATCCTCACACATATCTGTTATTTATTTTTACCCTTGTATTTCTTTAGCTTTAATTCCCTCAATATTAATTTTATTCTAAAATTATTTTTGAAAGCTGCTTTAAATCTTTTGTAAAGCAATGTGGGAAATTAAATATGTGCGTACACAGATACACATAAGTTATAGACATTTGGTATCTCCTTTCTTTGCCTGTACCATTATTTCATGTATGATTTAAATAATATGTAAAATCTGGGAAAAGTTTAGAAAAGGGAAAATATAAGACTAGACATTTGCAAGAAAATCGTCTTCAAGTAAGATTTCCAATGGTTTTAAAACCGGGTTGCACATCAGATTTGTATAGGTATTTTAAAACTGTGAAATAATGGCCCTATTTACCAATATTCTAATATTTTAGATTTGGGGTGGCATCTTCATTTTATAAAGCTTTGCAGGCAATTTTGATATAAAGTCAGGGTAGAAAACTACTAACAAAAGTGTTCAATAAGTGAGAACCTGTTGGAAGAATAAAATGTGTACAGAAATGTAAAGTGAATTAGTTCAGTAGCTGAATACCAACTTACCTGGACTAAAAGAAAGTTGTTTACATTTTACTAAACATGTGCTAGTTTTCTACAATATACAAAGCTCCGTGGTAGGTTACAGCAAAAATTTTTCAAGTTGCCTTAGCATCACAGGGTAAATTGAATAAACGCCTCCCCTTTATTGCATTATTACCACCATCATCCAAAAACATATGTTGAAAATCTGCTCTAGCAGAGTACTGTGCTATGTGCAAGAAATATAAAGTACTTGAAGACATTGCTTTTACAGTCAAGGAGAGTCAGCCACTTGGACAGATAGGACATGTACATAGAAAAGATAATTAGCAATGCCAAGTAGCATATGCTAAGTGCCAAATCAGCGGCAGTAACAATAAATAGTCTGTGAGTTCTGTGAGAGCATCGTTGTGAACTCGGAGGTTGGCAGCCTGATGGAGAAGGTGGAACATAAAAGCCTGACCTTGACATTTGTGTAGGCATTAGATAAATATTTTTTTAAAAGTCAGTCCAACTGCAGGTAGCTGCCTGCTCACGCAGATTTACTCAAAATTTGTTTTAAAATAGAAGGCCATATAATTACATGAATAACTATGGGTTTTAGCAAAATAATGTCTCTTCCTCCTTTTTTTTTTTAAATTCATTTATAGTGATGTCTGAAACTAACAAGCAGTAATCCAGTAAGAAATATATATTTTAGAAAGGACATAAAGTCCTGACCTATCTATAAAATTAAATCCATTTATAAAGAGGGTCAGCATTTTCAACAGGATTTCAACCCCATTTTGGGCTGACTGCTGTTTCTCAGAGTTTGTTGTATTTCCATCTAAAAGCAAATCTGCTCTATTACAATTAGGGAGAGTGAAATTGCGCTTAACAATTTTTTCTGTTAGAAAAATAAGAAAATGCTTGTTAACATGTAATGTATTCACTTAATATGATAAGAAAGCACTTAATTTTATTTTTCCCCTAAGTATAAAAAGCATTAGAAAGAGTTGTTTTTAGAGTGACTCAACAGAAAATATCTCAGCCGAGATTGAAACCTAGCATCACTGAGTATGAGAAGAAAGCATAATTTCAAAAATAAAGGTTTTTTTTTTTTGCCTTATGCCACAGAACACACAGCGTATGTATGACAACCTGATATAGAGGACATGATTTATAAAAATATAATTGTTTAATTATATCAGAAAGTGAAATGGTAGTTTTGAAAAAATTTTTAAAAAAGAACCTTATAGTTTTTATATAAACGTCGGGAAAAATCCATGAAAACACTCGAGAATGCCCAGATGATTTCTATCAAGCTATTTAAGAACACTTTAAAATGTCCCTGATAGAACTCGGGCCAGAGAAAATAGCATTGGTCTGACTTTAATAAGTGGAGAGTTAGAAAGAACACAGGAACCTCGTTCCCTTGAGTTACCAACTCCAGCTCTGTCTTTGTGTATCCAGATGAAACATCAAGAATTCAGTTCCTCTAATGAGTTCGCACACCCAGGCGAAGGGCAAACAAATCCAATTCTTAAAATTCTTTTTCAAACAGAAGCTCCTTTTTTCTGTTCCTCTAGCTTTTGAATCATCCTTCATCTTTCCCGTTCTCTCTAACTCCCAGAGTTAAAGGACTTCGTTATGATAACAGTGAAGAACATGTCCTTGAGGCTGAGAAGTTTCTGAAGGTTCAATAACTGAGGCTTTTTTGTCGCCATTGTTTAAAGGCCAGACTGTAGTTTGTTTCATCAAGACTCTGCTGTGCACAGACAGAATAGAGCCACATACCATTTTGAAGCGAAAAACAACAATGACCCATTTCTTAGAAGCCAGGCTACTTGAAGAGACCAACTCGAAAATGCCAGATTTTTACCCAACACAGCACAGCACAATCGTGGCGCTCTCGTGGAAGAGAGGTATTCCGTAAACTTAGCAGGAAAGGTTGGTTACATTTGGCAGAAGTGGGTCCCTCCTACCTTACAAAAGAAATAGGTGTTTGAAGACTTGAGTCACGATGTCTGAAAAGTAAGCACTGTGGCTTGTCCCCCGTTATGAGAAAAGAGATTATGCATTAATTTTCTCATAAAAGAATTATGAGAAAAGAATGAGACATAGTAATATTGTGACAAAGGTGGCATATGCCCCTTCTAATTTTTATGTCTCTGTGAACATATTTTACATTATTCCCTGCCTAACTCTTATTCTGTTCATCTATTGCCACTTCTAAGTGTACTCATTTTGGCATCCCTAGTCCTTTACTCATAACAATCTTTCCTCCTGGAAACTCACCTTTATGAGTCTGTGATGGCTGCTGTACAACATTTGTACACTGGAGGGTTTAAATGACAGAAATTTGTTACCTTGAGTTCTGGAGGCTAGAAATGCAAGATCAAGGGGACAGCGGGGTTGATTTCTTCTGAGGGCCTCTTTCCTTGGCTTATAGATGACATCGTCTGTCCGTGTTTGTGCACGGTCTTCCCTGTGTGCATGTCTGTGTTCTGATGTCCTCTTTAGGAAGGCATTGGGTTAGGGTCTACTCTAATGACCTTATTTAACCTAATTACCTCTTTATAGACCCTGTGTCCAAATACAGTCACCTTCTGAAATACTGGGGACTGAGACTTCAACACATGGATTTTTAGGCAATGTAGTTTAGCTCATAGTATTCTACTTTTTATTTCCCTCTCCCCCCACCAAATTCACCTCTTCTGACCCGCACCAGCCACCCACCTCACCTTTAGACGTCCTTCAAATGCAGGAAACAAAATACAACTCAATCTGCCTTAAGTAAAAAACAAAAAGCAAAAAACAAACTCTCGACTCATACAACTGAAAAGTTTGAGGTAGATTTATTCCAGCTTCAGGCACAGCTGGATCCAGATACTCTAATGATTTTATCAGGTATTGATCTCCATCCCCAGGTGTCTGTTCCACCTTCTTCCGTAATGGTGCCATAGTCAGCATTGTCAGAGAGCCTCTCTCTCCTGGTTACAGGATGCTGCCTACTGCTCCAGATCACAGTTCAACCTCCAGGCAACCCCAGCTATTTTAATGAAAATCTCAGACTCAAGCTTCTTTACACTGGTTAAAGTCTTTTATTAATTAAGAAACCCATCTTGTGGTCCTGTCTCTGGGATGCTCTGATGAGTGAGACCTGGGTCACATAGGTGGCCCGGAGTCAAGAGAGTGAATCACATGGAGTAAGAGTGAGGAGGTAGGGTCCTCAGGAAGCTGGACTTGCCATGTTTAGAGACAGGAAAAGGGGCACTAAATAGGCAAAATCAATAGACGTTCACTCTGCCAGTGCACCTTCCTCCCACCCACAAATTCCCAGTTACCTTGCATATCTCTTCTCAGGCATCTCTTCCTCCCTGAGATCATCTTTGAATCTCTTCATCTGGGGAGCCACCATGTGCTGCCTTGTCTGAGTCTTAATTATTGCTTTTATCTTTTTATCTAAAGCCAAGATGATGCTTGACATGTAGAAGTCATGTACATGTCTCTGCATGTGTGAGTGTGTTCACATGTGTATTTTAAGCTGCTCAAATCAACAAACCACAAATGGTGGATGGTATTTTTTTTCTATGGGAAGCAACCATCATTTGTAGTATAAATAACAAAAAGTAGCTGTCTGGAAGCATCTGAAAAAGAGATACCTGTTATTAAGTCAAGGGCTAGAAGACACTAAAGGTGTAATAATCAAATGCCTCCAGTGTCAGAGAAAAAATATATGACAGGAAGAAAGCTGAATGTTCTTGAGCAATTTTTATTCTGTTTCTCTGTTTCTAAAATAATTTGATTCTGGGATTAAACTTTAGAGGTCTTCCAAGATCCTTTGAAGAGTTTCATTTGACGATTCTGTATTGAAAGGTGTGATACAAGCGGAGGCAGGCAGGAGGGTTGAATCCAGGAATGTGTATGGAATGGGGATTGAGTCATCTAGAGCCTACATTTAGGCAAGTGAGTTCTTGAACTTGGAAAGCTCACGAGAGTTATAAGACCATCCGCTAGGGAGATCCAAAGGTGTCAAAAGGAAGTCAAGATTCAATAAGAGAAGCTTTTTGCTTTCAGTCCCTTTCTGTATCACCCACTGGCTGGTAATATCATGGCTCCCCAATTCAGCCTGCCTCTACTTGTATACTCTTTTTCTCAATTCAAACACAGGAATTCCTTGGTCTATGTAGTTTGTGTCTGTTCTGTTCTTTCTCTGCCATTGTCTAAGTAAACATGACTTAAGATTAACATCTTTATTTATTTCCAGAAACCTCTCCACTTACTATTTCTCCTGTTAAGGGCAGATGGCATCTTGGCAGAATAGCATAAGTTTCTCTTGCAATTCCTGGGGTTTTTCTTGATCAACAAATATCTTGCGAGAGATTGGGAAGCCCTGTTTGTTATCAGTCCATAAACTATATAACAGGAGTTGATCCAGGAGTTTCTAAGTCTGTGATTAGAGAAACCAGTCTGTCCACTTCATCACTCATAACTCTTTTCCATGTGCCTGCCACAGGGTGAGCACTCAATAAATGTAATTTGTAATGACTGAATGAGTATATAAATAAGGAGCTTCCATTTGGAATATCCATGTTTCATCAATTTTAAGACATGGTTTTCACATTTTAACATCTCTGAGACAATCGACGGCACCATTAAGTCACTGTTGGTCAAAGTTCATAGTAATGAAATTGTCATCATCTACACATGTACCAAGTTGTCTTAACTTCAATCAAGCCATGTGCATTATCAGTAATATATGTTGAATTTAGTTGCATTTAAATATAGAAACTTGATATTTCATTTAGTGACCATTTAGAGAAGGAATATTTGTCCCAGTTGTTATCTGACTGTCTTCCATTTAAACCTTCTCCTACAATGAAGAAAGCATCAATAAAACTTTTAGGATGGATGCCGACAGCTTGGAAGAAAATCAAGACGATAGCAGGACACTATTTTAAGGAATGCCTCACCAACTGTCCAGCACAGAGAGTCTTCATGTGTAGAAAAAACATAGACCTTTATGACTCTTAGTCAAAAAACAGTGATTTGGAAAAGTTATATTCTGAAAGTGAAGTGTTAGGGATATAATTTGTTATCTTTCTAGAAAAGGATTATACAATTTAATTTTTTATTTAAATAATTCTTAGGCTGTCTTTCAATAAGTTAAAAAATTTTTGAGCAATAAAACATTAGTCCACAGCTTGATTGCCAACATTTTTTCTTACTTAGTTATTTTACAATATAATCATGTAATCAATAGATTTTAGGTCCTATGAGATATGGTAACATCAGTAGGAAAGATATTTTTCAAGCCAAGTACCTAGTCTTCATGCCTTGAATCTTGCCACATTAAATGTTTTCTGCTTCTCCCTGAGACTAAATTAAGTTACTTTCCATGAAAATATGCTTGAGTTAGACCTAAGGGAAAGCTTCTCCAAAGTTAGAATATGCCTAAAACAAGAATTTGCTATTGAGAGAGATTGTAAATTCTTCAGCCTCTGAGATTTGCAAGGAAAGTTTCAATTTATTTTGCTTTTTTCTTGTGCCAGTGATGATTAGGTTCTGCCTATGTCTGCATGCAAAGGACAGCTGCCTTTGTAAGGTGTAAGCTTCCTTTCATGGTATGACTATGAGAGCTGGCCTGCCTTCCTTCTGTGTCCTAGGCACAAGAAAGAGAAATGAAATAGTAATGATCAGGACTTAGCAGATTGTCTTAATTTATCAGGAATCTATGAAGAATGAAAATAGTCAAGTTGTTTGAACTCTCACACCTTTGATCAGGAAGATGTTCTTGATCACAGATAAAAATTGTTTCAGTTTCTATTTTAGAAAATAAGAGGCAGATATTTGCTAGTGATCAGATATTCATTGAGAGAAGACTTTTCTGAGAGCCGATTGTTCATTGTATTGTGGTGTATAAAATGTACTTGGAGACCACTGTTTGCATATTTGACTCATAAATAGAGCAACACCCTTGTGTGGCTGAGTCTGCAGGTGATGAAATAAACATCAGAGAAAGTGGCATCTGAGTCATTTGCCTTTCAAAGTGGAAACAAAAACATCTGGTACCTTCAAGGCATCTTTGAGGAGTATCTTGTCATGTTTATTTACCTAACTGTAAGTGATAATGTAGAACACCGTGGCTCATAGACACTTCATTTATTCTCTTATTTGGACTGGGCCAATGGGCTTTTTGTGGACTGATGAGGCAAAATGTAAGAGCCACAATTTCAAAGAAGGAGCTATAATACAGGTCAGGACATAAGCATCACAGCTCAGACCGTAGAGCTCTGTTATACATTTCTCATCTCTCTGGGTTTGTTCTTTCTGCCAATAACTTGCCTTCTGTTTTTCCCAGCTGCTCCTACTCTTCCTTAGACATATGGTTCAAGCATGATTTCCCCGAGACCCATTACCTAGCCCAGCCCAATAACACTGGGTTATATACTTGCCATAGTGCCAGTACCTATACTTAGATGTATCTCAGAATTAACCAAACTGTGGTGGACCTTTTTCTAGTCTGCCTCCCTGACCAGTAGTGTGTGGGCAATGTTGCTCAAACCCAGTGCTAGGACACTGCCTAGAATAAAGAACATGTCTCAATAAATTGTGAAACAGTTGAAAAATGTGAACAAAGTTAAGTGTGTTCATGAATTAATTAATGGATTTGTCCTTGATATTCCTTATTGGAATTTTATTGAAGGTTTTTTTTTTCTAGAAATGCTTTTTCATATATCATATTTTGATACTGGGCTTCTCTTACACACTGTTGTACTGATATGATCAAATAATATGACAGGTATCACTCCTCTAAACAACAGGTTAGATAAGACTCAGGTAGGTGGTCTTTTCCTTTTGCCCTATTTGTCCATATTTGTTCCTGTTCTTTTTATTAACCATTTATCCAGATATAATAGTTGGTCACCTGTTGTTGCTTGATTCCTCCCATTGTTGTTGGAATCATGTCGTTCCTTCAGTGATCTTGTCTATTTTCTTGGGTTCACTTTCATTCTCTCAAGCTCTTGTTTATGTATATCAGGTAAGAAAGTTAAAAAGAACATAGACAATCTAATGCCATATATACTGTTAGGTCTGGTAGGTAATAATGGGGAAAAGCAGAGTTAAATGGCTTCGGAGTTTGTCGGCTTGGTCATTCTTGGCATACATTGGCTTTATCTTAAGCATGGCTTTCTTTTGGCAGTGCACGGGAAAATACTAGTTCATTCATTCAACTACTATTTACTACATATCAGTTACTAGGTATATAATTGTATATAATTCCATTACTAGACAGATTAATAATATGAGAGTGGTATACAATGGTAGGAAAAAAGTCTTTCCTTAGAAAATTAAACAAATTAGCATATATATGTACAAATTTGTCACACAGGGTCTGGAGGCAAAGAATAGGGTAGAAAAATTGGAGTTATATTAAATCAGTTGCATAAGAAAGAATTCTTAGGTCCTAAAGAGTAGAAGGTAGCACATAGGCAGACAGACAAAAAAAAAAGTGTGAACATTGCACGCACAGAGAGAATCACATATAATGGTATAATTAAGGAAGCAAAAGGATTCCGAGATTGTAGTATAACAGAAGTCAAGAGCAGAATGCTTGAAGGAGAAAGGATTGATAACACCATTAAATGCTGCCAAGAGGTCAAATGAGATGAGGACTGAAGAACAATTGTTGCATTTGGCAATACAGATATCTTTTGAGCCCTGAGCTGGAGCACTTTCAGTAGAGTGATGGGAAGAGGAGCCAGATTAGAGTGGTTTGAAAAATGATTGCAGGATGACAGAGTGAGAACATGGCGTGTACACAACTCTCTGAAGAAGTTTTTTGTGAAGTAGAACAGAGTAATATTTGATAGCTGAAGAAGATTGCATGGTAATAGAAGTAGATTGTTATATTTTTTGTTTGTTTTCAGATGAGACTAGATTCTTCACTAACAGAGCATAGAACTCCATAGTATTTTTTTATGCGTGCATGTGTGTGTGTGTGTGTGTGTGTGTGTGTGTGTGTGTGTGTGTGAGATTCATGTATTCCTGACTCATAGAACATCTGATACATAGTAGATACTCATTAAGCTTTTGATGATTCAATGAATGAGTTCTTGATCTTGTTTTCTGTGTGGATGGGAAATACCAGTTATATAACATGAGGCCAAAATTGGAAAAGAGAAATCTTTAAGATAGAGTAGAGCTCAGATCCAGTAAAAGTGTAAAACTTTTGAAATTTAATGGAAGGAAGAAAATATTTCCCAGTGTAATAAGAGAGCAGGGAAAATGGGTGCATACATGGTGAGTTTCTAGATTTGGGGTGAGGTTCTTAGAGTTCCTAGAGATTCTTCAAGAGAATGAGACAAGTTTATCAGATGACAGGAAGGAGGAACATGTGAAATGCTTGCCGTAGTTGCTGAGCTGGAACATAGCAAGGAAAAGCAGTAAAATCTGGGGGCCCCTGAAGGCCATGTCTCGGAGATTTATACCTCTATGCTTTGGTCTGGTTGCATCACTGCCAGCATTGTTAATCATTGTGGGTGCCGTCGGCCTGGGTAAACCCTGATGGCTGGTTGGGTTCATCCAGGCTCTTGCCAAACAAATTGAGAAAGAGGATCTGAGGATGTTTCTAAAGATATTATTCTGGTGGAGCAGGAAAAAGGAGTGAAGTGAAGACTGGAGGGGATTGTAGAAAAAGAAAAATGAGTCCTTGGAGAGCAGCTCAAAGAATTATTGTAGTGAGCTGAGAAGATTGAAGGTGGTGTTCAGATGCTGGGGTATCTGAAGTTGTGATTGCGAAGGCTGAATCGCTAGTTTCACTTAGTCACCTAGTCTGGACAGTCCATTATTTCTCCCAGTATCTCTTTAACTTGCTGATTTTTCTCCATTTCCACTCCGTCTAAACCCTTGTTACATTAGTCAACTGCCGTATCCTCCTAACTTATCTCCATGCCTTCAGTCTCTCTGCTTTGCCTCTAACCTTTTTCCTAATCCAATTTTTTCTGCACTGATACCTGATTGATCTCAAAACTGTCTCCATCACAACAGCATCCTTGCTCATGGCTGTCACTGCGTGGGACACATCTAAAAAAGCCTCAGCTTGTCATTCAAGGCTATTAATTGCAATACTTTCAATATTATATTATTTTTTTTCTGGTAATTCTTTGGCAGGAGTTGACTTAGTACACATAATGTCCCTTTATCATCCCTCCCCTCTGTACCTTTGCCTGAGAATAGCTTCCTCTTCCTTTCCATCAGTGAAAACTCACTATTGTGATTTTAATCTAAATCTTCCTGCCATTATTAATAGTTTACTAAATATTTAGGGAAGTGTGCTTTGTTCACTGAGGACTTATGTCATCCTTTATGTCTTCTTTTAATGTTTGATGAGTACATCAGAAGTCTTAACAGTTAAAACTTAAGGATGCTTTTTTTATATATTGCATTTGAATGATAATAAGAATGATCATCGTAATGATAAAGACAATTCTAGTTGTCCAAATATGGGGAAAGTGTTTTTTTCTTTGTGATTTACCTGCAACTATTTTAGCACATGTTAACCTCCCTTTCACAAGAGAATATTAATTATATTTAAAGAAAAAAATCACACACTGCTATTTTGGATACTAGGAACTATCAACGATATGGAAATGTATTTTCACCCTGCGATCCACAAGCAGTTACGTGTTTACATTTCCCGACGTGTTCATCTCAGGGATGTAACTGCTTCACGTGAAGTGGGGGGAATATCTCCACTCTCCACCAGTATAACCTTCAAGAAAGTGAGAAGGCCACACGGTGGGGTGTTCTAGGGAGCCCCTGGCCAGCGTTTGACATTTGGAGACAAACACACTGGAGAGAAGCCCCAGAATTTTGAATGGAGAAAAGGTTAGTCACTATTTAGTCACTCTAAAAACTCTTTCCATGGATAGGTGCTGGACTCTTAGTTGGATTTTTAGCTGAGGCTGTGAGTAGTGTCTCTCTGAGCCTCCCAAGGGACAGGGAGTCTTTTTTTTTTCCCCCAGGGGGAGTATGGCACTTCATCACTTGTATGCACCCAGAGTGCCATCCTGTGGTCTAAATTGAGCTGTATTTGTGTGTGTAACTGCCTGTGGTGTTTTTAAGGAGTGTGACGAGAAGCAAATGTATAGTGGAGGTAAACTTTTATCACAGTTCCTAAAAGCATGAACAAAAGGGGAAAAAATAAAAAATGCAATGGAACACCTTTTAATTCCTCTCAAACTGGTTCCAGATACAATGCTCATCTGGCCCATTGCTGGTTCTATTCTGGTGTCTAATTCTTAGTTGCCATTTTAATTCCTCTGCTGGTTTCCATGGTTTCTTTCCCCCTCCTGCCTCGAATGTACATTAGACATGATGTTTGCTTTTGTCTTAATTTCAGAACAGGTTTTTAAATGTTAATATTTGTAATGTCAAGAGATTGGGTAACTTGACTTAAGGAAATATGACATTTCACACTTGGGCAAACTGCAGTAAACAGTGCCTTCAAAACAAAGGGTGCCCTTGGCTTTTTCACAACCCAAAGCCTATAAAACCGCAGGAGGTGAAATATGACATTGTTTTAACCCCGTTTCTTAATTCTAGTAATGGAGTAAGGAAACAGCTACTCTCACTCACTTCTGGGGGAAACATGAAATAACCCAAACTTTCTGGATAACAGCTTGGCACTGTATTTAAAAAAAAAAAAAAATGTTTTATTTTGTTTTGTTTTTCAAATGTAGGTATGTATTGACCCAGACAGTTTCTTTGAGGAATTCATCTTCAGGAAATGAACAGAAGGGCATAGAAAGAATATTGCATGTTTGCATTATTTATAGTAATTTAATTTTTTGACAAAGCCCAATAATCTGATAATAAGAGACTGGTACAATAAAGTATAGAGCATCATATCATAGAAATGTTGAATAGCCATTCAATACGATGTTTTAAAAGAAGGAATATTTAATGACAAAAATAAATATTCTCAATGTGCTATGGGGCAACAAGCAAATTATAGAATAGTACGTCGAGTCTTACAAAGGACACATAAGGGACCGAAGAATAACCCGTCTATTCTCAAACTAAGGCAGAAATTAGCAGAGGGAGACAGATAATGAAGATCAAATACTCTTTGTCACCCCTCGACCTTACGCTGTCCTCCAGTGACACTCAGGCCCTCAGTCACAGGTGGACTCAACAGTGCCAGCCCCTGCCCGGCATGGCTGGAAAGGGATCTCCCGCAGTTTACTTCCTGTTCCCATTTTCACCAATCAAATGATTACTGCTCTGGGGGACAGGTAGCCAGGGCTTTGGAGCTGGTTCTGGGAACTAGATGCCTTTCCTGTCTGAGATTCAGGAGTTTCTTTTTTTCTATGGCAAGAGAGGAGTAGGGACATAAGCTCTCCCATTTAATACTCTGAAGCTTTTGACTGCTTCTTAATTAGTTTAGGACTCAAGAGAGGATTGTTATTATTGCTACCTCTGTAAGCCCTAATAAGTAAATGTAGTAGGCTATCTTTACCCAATTTTTATATTAGTGTATTACTATATATGTAATGGCTAGAAGTATCCATATATACAAAATATTTTCTACAATTTCATTCACTGTTTTTATAAATTGTGTGTGTGTGTGTGTGTGTGTGTGTGTGTATATATGTACTTTATAGTATGTATAAAATATAAAGAAATACAGTATAAAAGTGTATATATTTCTTACAGTATACTTTATTATATTTTATATAAACCTAAATATTTACATATTTAATATAAATCTAAATATTTACATATTTAAAAATAAAAATAAAAGGTGTAATGATATTAAATATAAACATTTATTAAACATATTAAATATTTACATATTTATAAAGAAAAATAAAAGGTGTAATGCCTGAGTTAGCCTGATATATATAATGTCTTAAGATTCTGCTTGGGTTCTTCAAAACAAGACAAGCATTCTGTGTGGTATGATAAAGCACCCTTTCTCTGTTAGGTAAAGGAAGTCATCAGGGGAGAACTTTGAGTTCCCTACAGATGCATGAGCAATGTGGACACCCTCTGCTTCCTCATGTGTATATGTGATAGTGGAGTAGTCATATGTTGGTGGCATGGGGTGTGGAAGAGAGGAGGAGGTGGAGGTCACCTGTAGGTAGTGTGGCACTTCCTCTTCCCAGCTTCCCAAAGAAGCTCTGTATTCGAATCTCCATGGACCCACCCACTTATTTGTTCAGTCATCTTGTCCATCATTTCTTTTGACAAGTTTATGGAATTATATAAACGTTGAGCTAACCCCGGGATAGAAAGTGTTAAAATGCATTCCCCTCACTGAAAGAACTTATCGATGCATCATTTCAGAGGTGAACCAGTTATTAAAACATTATCAATAAATAATATCAATAAATATTTGATACTGCATCTTAGGCATCATGCTAAACCTGCTACAGGCACTGACTTATTTTATCCTCCTCACTGACAATTCAAGGGCTAAGTAAATTGTTATTGTACTTTTTATCATTGAAAAGGCTCAGAGGCAGAGTTTAAGGAATTGCTCAAGGTCATTCAGCAAATCAGTGGCAGAGGTAAATTCATACCTATGCAATTTGACTCCCAAGTTCATGCTCTTTGCTAGCATCTCAAACAGCCTTCACAGCCTGATCCTTCCCAATGTGACATTAACTTCCTGAAGTCATATTGCAGTTTGAGGACGGAAGGACACTTAGGTTTAATACTTTGAACCTTTTGGGAAAACACTATCAAAGTAGAAGGTTGCCAAATGATTTTTTATTAAAAATTATTAAAACGATATTCCAGTCATCTAGAACATTTTTGTATTGGAGGAAAGAATAAATGACTAGTGCTTAAAATAGAAGCCCCAAAGCAGTGTGTAATCACACAAGAAAATAAGACGAGGATGCTCGCCTGGCTCATGTGGTCCCTCCCCTCCTCTCCCCTTTGTGATTCTCAGTTTATCTTATACTTAAAAAGAACAAACCCCTGGGATAAATCACCTTATTCGATATCATGCTTTTTTAAATTTAAATTTGAAAACGTGAAGCCTGAGAAATCCTAGAATCTAGTCTTTTAAATATAAAATTTAATTTAGGGGATGGCATGGAAGAAGAGCTGTAGAACCTCTAATGGATTTTTTTCCTGAAGGAACATGAAATTAAATATTGGTAATTAGTTGATATGCTTTTAAATGTAGATTCTAAATCCGTCCTATCATCGGAACTTCCAGATGTAGCAAGCATTAGTGTGACAATCCAAATGCTTAAAAAATGATGAGAAACTTCATTTTCGAAACCAGATGACAGATACAAAAAGTTGGCAGTATGTCTAAAAGAAAACATAGCATGCAGAGGGAGATCTAAAAATACTGTAAACAAAAACTGAAAGACAACTTAGAATTTTACTTCAGAAATGTTGTAGATTTTTAAATAGCGCCGGTGACTTTTTTCCCCTTTACAATGAAATCGGATGAATTTTTGCTTTAAGAGTTTCTTTCTTTTTTTTTTCTTGATGCTGTAGCATTCTTTGTAAATTTTATTTTACTTTATAGGTTTTTTTTTTTTAAGCATCCTGAGATTTAAATGTGCTCTGGAAATACATTTCTCTATCATGGTATCACGCTGCATTTCCAAAAAGTGAGCACACAGTGGGCTGATTCACTTTTGTCTCTTTGATTATAACCCATGCAGGCACAGGGCAGGAGGCTGGCTGAGAGTAGTGGTTTTAAGCCGTGCATCAGCATGTTCATCAGAATTTCCTGGGCCCAGCATCACATTCTCTGATTTAGTAGGCATGGGGAGACAACTGGGGATTTGCCCTTCTAACAAAGTCCCTGGTGATGCCCATGCTGCTAGTATCTGGACCATACTTCGAAAACCTATGCCCTCCTCAGAGGAAGAAGAAGCCAAACCATCTTGCCTCTTCTTGCATGCCTTGTCATGAATTTCAGTGTCAGTGTAACTGAGCTAATGCGGCATGTGTGTTGGTGGCAGTGTGGGGATGAAGGTCTGCAAACAGTCTCGCTATCACATTGACAAACTTAGCTGAATCCATAGATCGATGCAATAAATGAGGGAGTAAAATATAGATTTAAAGGAAGGAAAATTTGAAAATCCAATATATTTCATAAAGCATTTATGAGTTCGTGACTGAAACATAAATTCGAAAATGTCTAATATGCATATATATGTGCTAGCAGAAATTAAAAAAAAAAAAACAAAGAATTTGACTCAAAAAAGATATTCTTCTGATCCACTTATCAGTAGAGTAAGAAATAGGCCACTAGGAGAGAAATACCTGCATATCCCTGTAATTAGAGCTTGGTGTGGATAGCTTACAGCCACCTTGACGATCTTTGGCAAGATGAGAGTGGTGAAACCCAGCCAGATTCTTAGAAATGCATATGACATAAGAGAAACTGAATAAAAAAAAGTTTTCAAAATTTACTGGAGTGACTGTGAAATACAGAGCCTCTTCATCCATATCTTTAGATCACATCTAGACTTGAAACATTTTTGAAGTAAATCCTAGAAAAGTACAAGTGAAATACAACAGATGAAGTCCCCATTGTATGGAGTTTGGAAGAAATCAGAATGGGCTGCGTATGAATAAGGTATAGAGTGGTGATTATGGCAGCTGGCTTTGGCGTTTAGCTAATGAACATTGCTGATATTTAGAGAGAGTTGTGTTACTTCCCATGAGTATACATCTCCAGCCTCTCTCCCTGTGTATCTTTCTTCCTCTTTTCTTACTTTCCTCCCTTCTTTCTTATATTCAAGTATTTTCATACATTTAGACTGTACCAGTGGCTGACTGTACTGGCAAGCTTTGGGATGCAGCAGTGAATAAGACAGGTTTTTTTGGGGGGATTTTTTTTTTTTGTTTGTTTGTTTAACTTTCATGGCCCTTTGCAGTCAATCAAGAAACATAGGTATTAAGCACATAATTTAGAAAACACCCTACAAAGTAGGGTTGTGTGCTGTGAAAGCATATTATAGAAGGACAGTTCCTATCCAGGAGTCAGGACAGGTTGTGCTGGGCAAATGACATTCTGACTGGCTGTGCTTCGAAGGGCAGAGACATTGCCTTGTCTGTTTCTTATCCCCTGATCGCAAAACACCATCTGGAGCAACATGAGCGGTCAGTAAATGCCTGCCGAATAAATAATGTCGATCTGAGTGTGAACAGGGCTAGCTAAGCGAAGGGTGAAGTGGTAACCGGAAGCATTCCAGGAAGGTGGGACCAGATGGTGCTAAGCCCAAACACTACTTAACGTGTGTGGAGCTCACCATCCAGTCTGGTAGCCACCAGCACATGTGGCCCTGAAGCACCTGGAATATGGACAGTGCCAACTGAGATACACTTTAAGTATAAAATACACATTTTAAAGACTTAGTATGAAAAAAAAAAAAAGAATGTAAAATAGCCCATCAGGAAACTGTAAAATATTGATTGAGTGTTAGAATTATCATATTTGGATTAGTTAGGTTAAATCAAATATACTATTCAACTTAAATTCACCTGTTTACTTTTAATTTTTTTAATATGGCTATACCAGAAAATGTAACATTACATTTGTGACTTGCACTTGTGGCTCCCATTATATTTCTATTGCACAGCGTGGAGATATAATATACTGTACTCATGGTTTTATTTGATGGAAGTATGATGCAGAGGGAGGCTGACATGTATGGCCAACTTTTGCTTTCTAATCTGAAATATGAGACCATCCTATCACTGTTCCTATGCTGTGACAAGTCCCTATACAGAGAGAGACGTGTGTCCTGCTGAAACACTGCTGTGTGGTAAAAGCTTACTGTTTTGACCTATTATTTGATTGTCATATTGTGCATCTCAGTACAACAATTTTAGTATCTAAAAATGATGTCAAGTGACTAGATTTAGTGAGCAGCTTCAGAGAAGTGTGGTGATGGATATAAATGCCAACCATATTTCTTTCATGAGTCCCATTCCTAGTCTGTTTGCTTGAGAGGTTATGTTGATTGGATGGTTTTGGTTTTATTTGGCCAAGTGGTGATTTATGGAGGCAAATTGGTTCTCCTTTTTGAGAAAGAATAAACTATAAGAAACGGAAGTAGAGTGGGACCATTCTCTGTGGATATAACTTCAGCTTGTAGGTGCTTTGCATTCCTGAATAGGAAACAGTGCTAATGATTAGGGTCTTTATATTCTGAATACATTCAGAGGGATTGTGGATCTGGAAAGAAAAGGAACATGTTTGTAATAGTTGATTCTGAGGTCCAGCTTTGTGTGCAAATAAAGCAATAGAATCAGGAGAACTGGCTGCATATTTGCAATTGCTTTCAACTGAGAGAGCTCCTTGGTTTCAAATAAATAACTAAATTCAAGTAGAGTGATAGCACACAAAGCTATAAAAACAAAACCACACTCTCCCATAGGGAATTCTATAAACCTAAACATTAAGTGTAATAAGGTAGGGTCAAAACAATTAAAATGCATGCTAATGTCTAATGTTATATAGCCACTGTACTTTTAGATGACATTTTTATTGTCTCATTCTGTCCTTTATTCACTTGGAATTAGGAGGGGCCAAGAAGTAATAGAGTTCATTTATTTTTTTTTAATGAGGAGTGGACACAAGCTAAGATAAATTATTTTCAGATAAACCAATTTGGGCAAGTTTATGATATCCAGTTTGCCTTCCATGCAGATGCCAGAAACTGACCAAGTGTCTGGGCCCAGATCATCTTAATAAAAGATAGAGGATATTCAATGACCCTAGGAATTTCACCTGTGAGGTTTTTCAGTTTGACGAAGAGAATCAAATTAACTTTGGACTGCAGTGCACTGAGGCAATCATATTTCTTTGCCCTTGATGTAAATTTTTGAGATTTTGTTTGCTAGCATTACTTTGGGTATAAGGTTCTTTTGGTGTACAAAGATATAGCTTTGGAATTCTGGCTTAATCCTTCTAAAGGCCAAAAGGATGAATAATATTTGAAAAATATTGAATGCCTATTTGTGCCAAGGCAAGTCTCAGTTTAGCATCTTGAGGTGAAGTGTCATCCTTGGCAACAATTGTTCAGGAAAGCTAAACAAGGTGGAGACAAGTACTCAGGCTCAAGGTCAGGCCTTTTTGGGGAGCCTAGTGCAATAGAGTTCTCCTGGCATCTGCACAAGTAGGAGTTCACGAGGTTAATTTGCTTTATGCTTCTGAATCCCAAAAGAGAAAATTTAGAGGACAATGAAATATCCTTTTTGAGTTTAGGGAAAACTTTGCAGAAACTTAGAAAGCTATAGAAGTGCTGAAGGTGATAAAGATTTTGAAGAGGAAGAGATATGAGCCCAAAACTTGGGAAACTGCTAGCCTCAGTATAGTTCAACAAGCGTAATGGAATCTAGCTGTGTTTGTTACCATTGGCCAACCACTGTTGTAAAATAAGTCAAAGAAAGTATTTATATCTCCATAAGAGTAGTGTGCAGGTAAATAACAGTGGGTGATTCTCTTTCACACTGTCATTTGGGGACCCAGGCTGATAGAGACTTTGCTGTCTTCAATATATATCTTCCAAGGTCATCTCTGTTTTGGCCAGCTGTGTAGGGAGAGGAACATGGAGAAGCCTCTAAGATTTTCGTGGGTTCTGCCTAGAAATGATCCACTTGTAGCTCTTAGCCACAGCAAGAGAGACTGTGAAATAAAATCTAGATGTGCACTGAGGCAGGAGAGGAGAAGTTGGAGTTAGGTCAGCAGCTGGTGATCACCACTAGATTGGCTCACCTGAGCAGTGATCTCGCTCACTCTTAATGATTTTTGTCTTTAGATTACTACTGAATAGAGTTAACAGGATACTCCATGCCAAATCCATAACATTTCAGTTTTTTGAAAGTATGTGGATAGTTCACTTTGACCTGACCTCACATGTCATAGCTCTCAGGGTGGATGAAATATATTACATCATCTTGTTTATACATGTGACCATGTAGCCAATATAATGAATACAAAGACTATGTTTTTGGAGTCACTTACACTTAGGAGTCACATCTACTTAGGTTTGAGTTCTTGTTCTTTTTTAAATATTTTTTTCAATTACAGTTGACATACAATATTATATGATTTCAGACATACAATATAGTAATTAGACATTTATATAATTTATGAAGCAATCACCCCAATACATCTAATACCCATCTGACACTATTCATAGTTTTTATACTATTGTTTATATTCCCTATGCTGTATTTTACATTCTCATGACTATTTTCTAATTACCAATTTGTACTTATTAATCTCATGCCTCTCCCATCTGCCAACCACCAAAATGTTCTCTATATCTATGAGTTTGTTTCTGATTTGTTTGTTCATTTATTTTGTTATTTTAGATTCCTCACATAAGCAAAATCAAATGGCATTTGTCTTTCTCACTCCACTCAGCATGATACCATCTAGGTTTACTCATATTGTAGATGGCAAGATTTCATTCTTTTTTATGGCTGAGTAATATTTCATTGTATGTATCTACACTTCTTTACCCATTCATTATTGATGGACACTTAGGTTGACTCCATATCTTGACTATTATAAATAATGCTACAATGAACACATGGAGGCATATGTCTTTTCAAGTTAGTGTTATAAATTGCTTCAAATAAATACCCAGATGTGAAATTACTGGGTTCTGCTTTGTCTCTTGTTATAGCCTTTGTTTTAGAGTTTAATTTGTTGGCTATAAGTATTGCTACCGCAGCTTCATTGTTTGTTTCCATTTTCATGAAATATCTTTTTTTCTTTACTTTTAGTCTGTATGTTTCTTTCAATCTGAAGTCAGTCTCTTGTGGGCAGCATGTATAAGGGTCTTGTTTTCTTATCTAGTCAGCCATCTAACATCTTTTGATTAGAACACTTAATCCATTTACATTTAAACTAATTTTTGATTGCTATTTTATTAGTTGTATTTTTTATCTTTCTTTTGTTTCTTCTTCTTAAGTCTCTTATCATTTCTTTTAATACTGGTTTGGTGGTAGTGAACTCCTTTAGCTTTTTGTTGTCAGGGAAATTCTTTATTTGTCCTTCAGTTCTAAGTGATAACCCTGCTGGGTAGAGTAATCTTGGTTGTAGGTCCTTGCTTTTCATCACTTTGAATAATTCATGGCTTCCCTCTGGCCTATGAAGTTTCTGTTGAGAAATCAGCTGACAGTCTTATGAGAGCTCCCTTGTAGGTAACTAACTGCTTATCTCTTGCTGCTTTTAAGTTTCTCCCTTTGTTTTTACCTTTGGCATTTTAATTATGATGTGTCTTGGTTCTGGGTTCTTGCTCTTGATTTCATAACTTTGTATGCTTAAATATCTGAACTTCCTTGAGTCCTAGATTTACCATTTTGATGAGGAAAAAAACTTTACCTCCCAAAGTTGTTAAGGGAATTAAATGCTTTTTAAAATGCAGAAATAATTTAGAAGATCAGAATCTTAGCACTCAGTCTCAGTTTTTTTCATGTTAAAATAGCTGTTGTATCTATTTCTCAAGTAATTTAGTTTCCAAAACCAAGAATGAAAGTTAAATTTTATTAAATCATGTGTTAACATATATTCGTACACTGATATTTTTTTCTTTATTCATTAAACAGTTATACTCTCCCCTCCCAATTCTGTCATTATGTAGTATCTTGGGCCATGTTTAGTTCATTATTGGTGCTTTATAAATACTTGTAAAAAGCCTGAATGCCTTTAAATTACCCCCATAAAATTGTCAACAATCTAAATTTGGTGTAAGCTAAATCTCTGAAGATTCTGCTATGACTGCGACATCCACTTTTTCTACCTTAAATGGGATTCTATACAAGAAAAGAACTTGGATAGGCACATTTAAAGCTTGCCTGCAAATCAATGTGAAATAAAGTTGGTAAATTCTTTTCTGTCTTGGTTTTCCTTCCTCTGAGATATTTAGTACGAGTTGCTGGACTAACATGGGGAAAAACAAAAGATATTTTCTACAATAAGAATTAACTAGCAAATGATTTATATTCCTAGAGATCAGCTAGCATGGTGACCATGGACATCTGAACCTCCGAAGCTCATAGTAAAAGTGCAGAAACAGGGAGAGAAAGGGCAAAGGGAGAGAAAAGGCAGTTTCAGGGACAGCTGCCTTCTTCACACACACACACACACCTCTCCTACCTAAGAGTTACCTCATTCAAAGTCTTCAAACAAAGCTCAGGAAGAAAGCCATTTCTGTCAGAACCATGTTTAGTGCTGACTTCATAGAGAAAGTGCTCTTCTCCTTGCCGTGCTCCATGTGGAGATGAAACGGGAGCTCTCTATTATGCATCTGTGCCAAAGTCATCCCTTCATCTGGCTATCCTACTTCCAAGGTAGAGTAGATCCTATCTGGGTCAGCCGATTTGCCAGCCCTAGCATTAAATTTCTCCCTTTTGTCTCATGCAGTCTGCAAGGATTTACTGGGCTTGGAAAATGTAAAGGTCTTCCTCTTATGGAGGTTACATTACAACAAAAAAAAAATGAGAAGGAATCTTAATAAATAGGGAAAAATTAGATTATTAAAGAGAGCGATGACTGCTGATGATGGAGTAATAAAAATGGTTATCCGATAGGAAGTAAGGCGTGAGTGTTAAATTTAGAGAAGGTGATTCAGGAAGGTCTTTCTGTGTAGGGGGCATGTGAGCTAAGTAAGACCTGAATGGTGAAAAGGAGTCAAGGAGGCAGCCATACAGAGCTTTGACGACAGACCTCTCTAAGAAGGGGGAACGGAAAGTGCTAGGGCACTGTGTGGGAATGTCCTTGGCTAGGTCAAGGATCAGAAAGAAGATCCTTGTGTCTGGAGTGGAGTCAATATATCTGAAGGTCTGAGAACAGAAGATGCCTGATCAATTAGCTTCTCACAGGCCATGGAACAAGTGAATCATATTTTATTTGAAGTGTGATAAGAAATGATTTGTACCTACTAAGAATTTATTTTTATCCCATGTGGTTAAATATTCTGTACTATTGCAAGTTCTTTTTGTAGTGTCTTGAGCTCCGCAGTCAAAATCTTGGTCCCTAAGTCTCATCAAATTGCAAAAGAAACAGAATCATAAAAAGAATTTTAATAAGATTTATTGACACTTGCAAATTGCAAGCTCAAGCTCTTGAATAGCAAACTTTATTTTTATGTAATGTTCTTTACATTTAAGATAAAGAGTAAAATCTTTTTTCCCCCCTTTAGATGATTGCAATGAGGACTTTCATTTAATGTATCAGAAATTAAACCATTATGAAGGTTCTGTTTCTAAAAGGTGACTGCTAAAAGCTATCTTCTTTCTTTAAGGCACATTTCTCATTTAAAAGCACTTATCTTTTCAAGAATGAATGAAATGATTAAGGGAATTGTTGCTAATTAGGAATGACAGGCTAACTATATAAACTCCTGTTTCTTTTTTCTCCTTGGTATGTTTTCTTTGAGTTTTATGCATACCATTGGCATTTATTATAATTTTTTGTTTTTGAAAACATAGATTTCAACTATATGTCGCTTTGAATTTTACAGCTACATTTGTTTGATATGTGTCTACTTATAAGAAGTAAAGTTTAAGAGAACAAGAAAAAATTAGGCTACTTCAGTTAAGGCATAAAATCTTCAACTAAAAAAAATAAAAGATATGTCAGTGTTGATTTAAATGAAACGAGCTCTGAGGTGCATGTGTTTGAAGATTTGGTGTGATTTTTTTTCGTGTTCTGTTCTTCATTACATATACAATGATGCTATTGGGACATACACTACCACATTTTTTTTTCTCTCTTCTCAAAATTGTTTGGAACTCAGATTATTAAAGAAATGTTTGGAAACAATGAGTTTTTGATGGTAGTTCCTAAAATATCTTGGGAAACTTGATGAGGCTTGTGATTGCTCTTTTGTTAAATGCTCTTTATTCCCATTCAGTGTGCGTTCTTTGGGCTTTAGCTTCGGCTTTGGTTTTTGGCTTTTGGATGTGATCCTACACCGAGTGGTACCCGCCCTGTAAGTGACAAAGTGCCTCTGGTGATGTTTTCTGGAGCCAGCCCACTTGCATTGCATGAGATGCAAATGAAGTAGCTAGATATTGTCCACATGGTTTTGGTATTCCCATGGTCCTTGACAAGGGGAGTTGGTGAAACATCGAGGAATTAGAAGCACTCCAGTTGTTACCCAGGTGAGAAATAAAATACATTGATCAAGCCATGCTTCATCATGACTACCTGATACGAAACAAAGCAGCAGCAGAGGCAGGGCTGATGGCTCTTCTCTTAATGAGCAATGAGAATTGTAGATACTGTGAGAGAATTTTGACTGGCATTCATCTTTTAGTTTTCACTGATTATAAAGATAATAGATGTTTATAGAAGATGTCATCAGGACCAAAATTAAAGTATTGTACTAATCTCAATGTATAATGTAATACAAGGGCCATTAGTAATAAAAATGTTAAAGAATCAGTGCAATTTATCCTTTTTCTTCCTACCCCTTCCTGCCACTCTGTTAAGGAGAAGGTCTTTCACTTGGCTGCTTCTCTCTCCAGATATATAGATATGAGTAAACAGAAAGAGGATAATATATTTATATTGATTTTCTTAGTGGAACATTAGCCAGAAAGTAAAGGAGAAATTCGGAAAAGAGAAAAACTATGTAGAGATAGGAAGAGAAGTTTTGGAAGAAAGAGAAACTGGGGTTAACTGCTACATGGTGTGAGATTTGGGGAAGATTAGGTGGTAAAACAACTTTCTGGAAGTCTTACTGTGTAAAAAGATAAGGAGGTTTGCTGAATATTGTGAGATGCAGTTTTCCTTCAATCCTTCTTTATATAAAAAGATTTCAGTAAAGATACCTACATTTTTCTTCAATACTCTTGGAGTTAAAATTGTGCTTATTTCTCATGCATCACCATGCAGAGATGGGATCTTTCTACTTAACAGGCATATAGATCAAGATTTTGATGGAAGAGCTTAAGGCACTAACTATATCAATATATTAGGTTATACAGATAAAACAGAATATGTAAAAAAGGTAATACAAGTTTTCCTTCTTACTTCACCATAAAATAAGATCATACCCTATATAATGTTTTGTAACCTGCCTATGCCCCTAGATATATTTACATACTGATACATTGCATTGTATCCCATTACAAGGTTCTAAAGTAAGTTAGTATTACTGTTTATTAATTCATTATCCTATTTTTGGACAGCCCATTGTTTCCAAACACTTGTTTTTTTATGAACAATATTGCAACAAATCTCTATCTAAACCTTTTGGTATATCCTAATTTCTTTGGTTGATACAAGAATTGATGAAAAATAAATTATTTAGAAAGAAAGGAATGAAATAAGATATATCTAATATTTTATGGGAGTGAAATGTCAACTTAAGTGTGGCAAAGCAAAGAAGGAATCCAGGTAACTAAAAAAAGTGAAGAGCATAGGAAAATATAAAAATTAAGCAAAGAGAACTTAGAAAAGTATTATAAAGTGAATCAAGAAAGGATTCCCCATTAATATCAACTCTTTTCTGAAACTTATACTGCAATTAAAGGGATTAGTGAAATGCAAATATTTCATAAGTGGAATAAAAATATACTTAGTACACATAAGTGCAAAGTAATATAGTAAGGAGAAAAAGAATGAAAAAAAGATGCAAAGAAGGGCAATAGTTAAGTTCCATGAGAATCAATTTTTATATGAGAATGAATTCCAAAGATTATATTCTCAATTTCAAAAGATGAAGACTAAAAGCTTATGTGATTAAAGAACTCAAGAAGCCCAGACAAGGTGAAGATACATACCCACTTGCTTTCCATATTTCATAAAGTAGGAAACAACACCCTTTGAAGCTGACAAAGGGGAAATAGAGTCTTTTACTAACCATAATTTGGAGATGTTATATTTTATATTTTCTTTGTATGCAAAATTTCTATCTTTCCTCAAATGTAGGATACAGTGTTCCTAGCAGTTAAGAATGTGTTAAGCTATAAGTAAAAAACAAATAAACAAAAAATAGCTCAAAGGTTAAATATTCTCACATAGCAAAAAATCCAAGGAACGTGGCTGATGACGTCAGTTTTGCTCTTCAGAGATGTGGTCAGTTCTGCGGCAGTCTGTTGCATTGCTGTCTCCCACGGGAGCCCCCACTGTGTTTTCAGTGCCCTTGTGTAGTGCCTGCTCTTACGTCTGTGCTTAGCCTATGTGAGAAGGTACAGCAAGTGACGAGGAATTGTTACAAAACATTTTTGTATTGGACTGTGTTCTTTAGTATTCCCTGTCACCAAAAGTAGCCCCTTCACCCCTTAGCTTCCTTGTATCATGAAAACTCAGCCCACTTTGCTGTTTAGAAATATGTGTGGACATGGATGAAAATTGGTATTCCTAACTCTATAAAAACTTCAGCTGAAATACAGAAACCTTGAGTAATAGTAGGGTTGTGGCTTCACTCACAGAATTACTCTCTGTCCCTTTGTTTCAGTTTGTGCACTGAAAACTTTGCTACAAATCACAAAAAGGTTTTTACTGTTGTCCTTATTTTCACTGCTCCTTCACAGGTTTCTGGAAATGCAAGCAAGACAAAATAAATAGGCATCTTAAGATTTGAATGTACAAGGAAAATGTTCTAGACCAGTGGTTCTTAACGTAAATGGCATCAGAATCACCCGAAGGGCTCATTAAATAGAGTGCTGGGACAGCCCCAGTGTTTCTGATTCAGTATGCCTAGGATAGGACCGATAATTTGTATTTCTAACAAATTCACAGGTGATGCTGATGCTACTGGTCTGGGGACCATGCTTTCAGAACCACTGTGCTAGAGATGTAGCAGACCAGGGTCAAAAATGTAAATGTCAGGAGGGGTCAAGCAGGTAATGGAAATGATGAAACAGGATCGCATGTCAGACAATAGGAAATACTGAAAACTAGAGATCTGGGGACACAGTTCTCGCTCAAAGGGGCAGCACCCAATAATCTTCTGCAGATTGCATGTCACAGGTTCAGTGTTGATGGATCATCTGATTTCTAAGGAGCATCTGGAAATACATATTTTATGTGTAATTTCTCAATTTGCATATGTTGGACACTATAACTAAAATATGATTTAAATAATATGTAAGTCAGGTAAATGTGTCCTCATATTGGATGTGGCCACGTGGGTCACCTGTCTAAAACCTCTCCAGTGGGCAAAAGTTAACTCTGTCCACCCTACCCCTTCCCTCCCTCACCTGACAATAACTCAACCCTGAATATTCATCTGCTTTGATCGAATGTATATGTTGACATTTTTGCAGTACTTTCTATAGATACAACCTTCAGTAAGTCATGCATCTATTTTTGGTAATAACATTAAAGGAAAGAGTAGCTATAAGATCATATTTACCACCTTTAGTTTATCTTTTTTTATTTTTTTTTCTCTATACCTTCTGGCCCCTTAAATGGTTTGAACAAAAGATTCCAGTAAATAGCCTCATTACATCTGATAAATGTAAGATATCACAAGTGGATAAAGATAACAATATCCTCTCTTCAAAATCTAATGGACCAGTCTAGTCTAAGAGTTGGAAGCAAAGAAGAAGAAAGCTTGTTGATTTGCAGCGGTTGCATTTTTAGCCTTTTATTTCTTAGCCTTGAATCAGTTGAAATGTTTTACTAACCATCTGGTCATCTACAGATTCAGGAATAAAGCAATGCCAAAATATACCAAGAAATCTCGTAAACATTTTTTATAAAAGAATAAAATGAATTTCTGGTCAGTTTATCCATCTTCATTAATGTTTCCTAGTATAGTTCTTTTTTTTTATTTTAATTTTTTCCACTATGACTAACAAGTATCATCTAGTTATGAGAGGCCATTATACAAAATCATTAAACATGCTTAACTGTACTGTGTTAATTATGCAATGATAAATTATTCTTTATTTCTTCATTAGCAGTATTGTAGCAGTAGAATTAGCATTGTTTGTTCCTTTTTGAAGAAAAAAATTATTAATATTAAAAAATGAAAATTCTGGAAACTTAATGTTGTGGAATGACAGTTTTAATTTGATTTTTAAAATCCTATTTGCTGCTCCCCTCAGCTATAAAAGTTTAACCATTATGTCACTGTAATTACATCGGCTGTTTATCTCTTCTTCTATGGCTATATGAAGGTTTGTGTAACAGACTGAGGGCTGCCATTAGACTCTGCATCAGGACACCTAAGGGATCTTATTAAATCTTTGGCTAAATTTAATCTAATAATATAATTTAAATTTCTTCTAGTTTCACTCTCTGCTTTTGAGTCATTTCATTATTAAGCAACAAACAAGTCAACAAATGCTAATGGAGCACTGTCATAGGCACCGTGGAAGGTAGTAAAACAATCTAAATAAACATACCTTTTCTACCTTGTGGAGTTGACAATTGTTCATGACAGTTGGACATCTATATAATCGACGTAGAGCATAATGCAGTCAGTCATCGGTGTGGGATGGTACAAAGGCAATATTAGGATGCAGAAAGGGAAATTATTCTGGCTCAATTGTTTAGTAAAATCTGAGCTTGGTCACAAACAATAAAAAAAAAAAAAACAGTAATGACTGATGCCACAGCATGCGGATCCTTCCCTCTGCCTGAGATGCTAGCTGTGCGAGCTCTCCATGCACCAAGACTTTAAATCTGCACAAGATCTCCATGAGTTTAGTCCTGCATGTTCCCATTTCACAGATGCAAAAACAAGGAACATTTTATCAGGTCAGTGATTCTTACAGTATAGTCCCAGATCAAGAGATATCAGAGCAACTTGGAAACTTGTTCCAAATGCGGATTCCTCTACCCTCCCATCCCAGACTTATTGAGTAAAGAAATTCTGAAAGTGGGACAACAGTCTGTGTTTCACAAGCCACCCAGGTTCTTCTGATGTTGGTTGAAGTTCAAGAACCACAGCATTAGGTGAAGAGGATGAGGGCAGTGGGGAGCATAACGTACGATGTAGAAGCCACGATGCTTGGCAGTCGGTCCCGTCTTTACTGCTTACTGCACATGTGACCTTGAAGATGTTACTTAACTTCTTTAAATCTCAGATTTATCATCTGCAAAATGGGGAGAACAGTTGTTACTTCTCACTGCTCCTTTGAGCATTAAATGACATCATGCACATAGAATCCTTAGCGCAGGTAAGGATACAAAGTGAGCTTTCAATCAGTGCTAGCTTTTGTTATAGTAGTCATCATCATTATCATCATCATCACCACCACCATCACCATCACCACCATTGTCATCCCTGTTCAAGTGAAGAGAGAAGTAGGGAGGAGGGATTTGATATTTGTCCTAGGCAGAAGATTAAAGGGACTGCACCCTTTTTTTTTTGTGGCAGAAGCTGGTTGCAAATAATGAACTGAAATATTAAAGCTCAATATTTATATCCTTCAAAACACCTCTCTGAGCAATCTCCCTGATGTTGATTGTGTGTGTGCTCATGTGTGTGCATGCACATGTGTGCGGTTTCCATGAACATGTATGAAAATAGCCTATCTGACATAAATACTCATTTTTTAAAATGGTACCCTGTTCTTATTTGAAAGACACACGTTGCATGTCCCCAGACTAGAAATCCAGGTCCCTGGGGCCTCCCTTTCCTTTAGTGTCCTTTGGGGTAGAGAGTTAAACATCGGGCCAGCAGCCCAGTGTTTCTCATTTTTAAATGGCAATGATGTTAAGTTCAAGGGTTTTTTTTTAAACAAGTTTATTGAGATATTTTGATTTTATTTTAAAATTGAAATTGGAAGAATTAATGCAAGGAAAGCTCTTACTTCACCAAATGATAAGAAGCTCTCAATAACAGTCCTCTCTTTTTTTTTCTTTTTGTCTTTTTAATTCTTTCTCTTTGTCTCTTTTTCTTCTATTGTTTCTTTTTCTTCTTTCTTTTGGTGCCTGTGAGTTAAAGAAGGACCCCACTCATGAGTCTGTGAAATCCAAAATGGTGTGACTTAGCAGAGTAGGGAAAGAAGGCAACAGTATAACTGCCAGTTCTCTTCCTGTTTTTTTCTGGATGACAAAATGTGTGTAGCTAGCAGTGGGTGGAATAAGGCATGGGTAGTATGCGAAAGATAACAAAAGGGAAGAGGCAAGGGAGTGGACTCTGCAAACTCAACAGCTGTTTAACAAAACCTAGATGAGAAAAAGATAATTAAAGAAGAGACCTTTGAAGAGAATTCCAGGGACTCTCCAAGTACGAAGTAAGGCTATAGGTTCCTTGAGTAGTAAGATCTCTACACACACTGCTGTTGCAATGCACTCATGTTACTTTGGGCAAATCATGGCCATGTCCATCTACCATTTGGTTAGGTGAATGAATGAACGAATGTGGACTTGCTAGCATGTGTGAGTGCTTACTCTGTGTTAGACACTATGGGAATGTGTTATATGAACAGTCACTCTATATCCTTACAATACTGGCCTAGTAAATGTGCATTATTACTCTCATTTTGCAGAGGAGTACAGAGAGACTAAGATAGGCTAAGAATTTTGCTCAGGGATAACGGGAAGCAAAAGGAGTTCCAGCCGGAATTCAAAATCATGTGTGTAGACTCACAGAATGAACTCTCGAATGTTACTCAAGGGAGAAAAAGCAGATTGAAACAGTAAATTAAGAGCATTTTCAACTCAGACTAGAATTCTATACAATTGACCCAATGATGGATTTTTTACATGTTCTACTTGCATTTTAATCTGCATTCTGACAATTCCCCGTATGCTAAAATAATGAATTTTTCCTCAATCCTATCTAATTTTTAAATATTTCTATAATGCCCTTTTATATGCCAACCTTCACCCTTCTGGTAGCTGCTCTTTTGATTTATAAGGTATTTAGAAATCCTAGGCAATTCTGCTCATTCTAATGAAGAGGAAAAACATATTTTCTGAATTTGTGCCACATCTACAGATGTTGTCTGCTAGGCCAAACAGAATTCCTAGTAGCCAGATCACCTATTTTAGAGATGAAACTGAAAGTCTCATATTCTCCCAGATTTTGATTTTGCTGAAGGGTCAGTTTGAGAAAGAGAAGCCTGTGTTTTTAATATTTTAAGCGTTGTTGTTAATTCTGCAGAAGGGATGGCTGTAGGGCGATCATGGACACGCTGACCCATGCACGCTCACCGCTGGCCACGTGAGGCATGTTCTCCACGTCCAACGTTCACCTTCTAAGCTCCTCTCATTCCTTACATCCCGTTGTGGTGGACGGCACGGGGCACACTTGGACTAAATCGGCTGTAACAGCATGTGGGAACACATTCATGAATGACTTAAGAAATGCGACACTCTGGGCTGTTTTCTCGTGGAGTGTATGTCACATCCGCTGGGCACCCGGCAGCTGCTAAAGAGTGCAGTCCCTCCCTGGTACCTGGGTAGAGGAATCGCTACAGTGCGAAATCTTCCTCATAAATGACCCAAGCAAGCACTGTGTCGAGGCGTTTCTACCTGCATGCTTTCTATATGTCTTCTGCTCAGAGTGAGAGCCACACTTCTGTCTCTAGGCCATGTGTCTTTTTGCATCCTAATAATATCATTTATTCAGCAGTTTACACATGTTGGGCATTTAATGTTGCTGACATTTGCCTGGCAAGTCAGACTGTCAGGTAGGCTTGCTAACATCATCAGATCATACCTAGGCATCTGGATGCCCAAGATAGGTACACGGTCAGAGAGCAAATACATTAAATAGTTTTTTCAGCCTAGGATTTTATCATCTGACACAAGTAACTCTTAGGTGAGCCAAGTACAGAGGAAAACAGGGAAGAGACTTTCCTGAGAAGTTGAAGCCACCCCATGGATAAACAAAGGGAATGGTGGACATGAGGACCATTTTAAGTGGTTTTTATTTCTAGGGTGCTATAGGACACCAGGGATGCAGCATGGGTTATAATTTTATCAAATAATTTTACTTCATGTAAATTTAGATGATACCTTCTTAAATTGAGCTTTCTAGGTTCCAAATATGTGAAACTAACTCTAGTTAAGGATGAAATGCAAATTTTATTCTAAGGCATAGGGCTGACTGTGAATCTGCAGAATTCTACGAAGGCCTGGATGGTACTAACACTAGCGACTGAAAGTTGCACAGACTCTCCATCCATCATCTCTGTACAGCTGCTTTCTTCTCTGCCCACTCTGCAAACCGGCTTCTTTCGCAACTGCTAACATGTTTCTGAGCAAGGGTTTCTGACCTCACATTTTCCCACCATGCACATTACACATGCAACTGCTAGTAAGTAGTGAGTTTCAATTAGTCTCTCCTTCATCTCCAACTATTTCCATATTCCAGAAACGATGCTCTGATTGACCTGCCTTGGGTCATATGCTCGTTCTTCTTCCCGTCAAGCTGCAGAGTTGGAGATTGGATGCCTTTTACAGTGTGGTCACTATGTGATCTTGCTCATGGTACTGACATTGCAATGAACTTGTCAGTGCGTGGGTCTGGCTTTTGAGAAGTGGGAGAGATCCTTGAAACAGTTCACCTCTCACTCACTTTCTCTCCACCACATTTCACATAGTTCCTACTTCTTCGGAGGTGGACAGTCAGTACTTGCTAAGTGGAAAAACATAGGGTCTGAATGAAGACAAGTTCCAGTTTCTGGAGATCTGACTCTACTTCAACCAATTGAGCCTCTCCTTCCAGCATCTCCTTATTACAACGATCATTTATCATGATTGTGGGACTGCAAATTGTCACTAATCATCTCAAAAAGAGGCGCCAAATTCCCCTGGAAGGAATTTTCATTCAAATTTAATTTTTTTTTTCTTTTTGTCAAATCACAGAAAAACACATGGGTATCAGGGAAAGCGGATTAACACAGGAAGAGAGGTCATGGGATTTACTTTGATTAAGAGTTGGAAAATCATTCCTTTATTCTTGAAGTGTCTTCTTACTGGAGATAAAATTTAATTTTCCGAAATTTAGATAATAATGAGAGGTAGTTGAATATAGAGTAGTTTCTAAGTTCTTGAAATTTGAGGTCATTTTTTTTTCTTACATTGTAGAAATTTAACCTGTTGTTTAAAAAGAATATATAGAAGGGAAACAAAAGAAGATGGCATTTCTGGGTGACATCTGGATTTAAAACTAGATATCCCCATTCACATCCTGCTTCTGCTGCTTAGATATCATCTTAAGCCAAGTTTCTCTCTTTTGTTCCTCATCTGCAAAATGGGGAGATGGGTACCTAAATAAAATCGTTGTGTTGTTCAAAGAGATAGCAAATATGAAGTTCCTAGCATGGTTTAGTAATTGGGACATTTCTGTTCATTTAGGTAAAAGGTTTCAGATATCTCAGCACATAGGTGACTCATATTTTGGGATAAAACTCATGCTAAATCATAAAATGGAGGTGTTCTGTGATACCTGAATTGCCTTTTATAAGTAGGGAGCATCTGATCCCATCTGCTGTCTCTTCAGTTGTGGTTTACAGGGAACACGTTGCTTTATCTGTTTGCCCCTCAATATATTTTGAGTCGTTGCCTCTGTTCTGTGTCATGAACATGTCCTCCAGGCCAAATTAACCTGTTACTTTTTAAAATCCTGCTGTTTCCATAAAGTGTTATGAAGTTGTATTCGAGAACCCATAGAAAATTGCCCATCATCCTGCTGGGGAATCTGGGAAGTTATTTGATAGATTCTGATTGACATTTGATTCTGGTGTGTGCCTTTTTTTTTGTTTGCTTGTCCATTCATGCTTCGGGTCCCATTGTTCCCAACAATTCTGGTTATGTAGGGTTTTCTGCAAACCTCTTTTGAGGGCCAATATTAATTTATCAAACCTGGGTTTCTTTTTTCATTTCCAGGGTTTAAAGAGTGTGTGTCTTTTCAAAGCCGGGTTTTGATGACTTCTTTGAGTCTTTATTCCTTCCCTCACAAGAGTGAACCTCCATTTTTATAATCAAAGGCAAGAAAGAGGCCAGCTTCACTTCCTAGGCAGTCGTGCTAGAACACAAACATTTCATAGCATGAGGGATGTTGGTAATTGCTTTGGGAGGGAACATTCCCCTCTCAAAAATCAGAAGCTACCTCTCTGTTGCAGGCAGTTCATCACAGCTGTCTCCCGCAGAGGCTTTTATCCGCATGTATGGAAGAGTTTACACTGTTGTAACATTTGATAGTATATTAGACAACAGAGGGTAGTAGGCAAATGTGAGAGACTTTCATTTCCTTGAACCTCTGAGTGATTACAGCATTATGTTTCTAGTGAATGGCAGTGCTAATGGCTGTAAAAATATAATGGTATACCTTGAGAGATCATCAGGAAATGCAGGAATGCAAGTACATAATTTTGAGATTGATGTTATTGAGTTACTTTTAAATTCACACGAAAATGTATCAGGCTCTGCATATTCTAATCTTCTGTTTCATATTACCTATTGATTTATCACCGAACTACCGTAATAAGCACAGACTACAAAGGATCCTTTTAATAAAGGTTTGCGTAAATGAGTGCTTAAGCTGTTACCCGAATTCTTGCTCCTTAGTTTTTATTCTGTTAAATTTAACAGAATTTTTATTTCAGATGCATTGAGGCATAATTGACCAATAAATTTGGAACCTATTTAAAGTGTACATCGTGGTGATTTGATGTACTTATACATTGTGAAAGTATTCCTTCATCTAATTAACAAGTTCATCTGAACACCCTTTTCAGCCTCAATTAATATGAGCTGCTTTCGGGGGGGTTGTATTCTTCTGGATCTTGAAACTTAAACTATCAGCATTTTTTGTCATTCTGTAACTGAATTATCGTCTTCTGTCTCATACATGCAAAAGAAGATAGTGATATGAAAACGAGAAGTGGCATACGAAAATAAATAACTACGTCATCATTGGTGCTTCTGATGTTCACTGACCAGCCTCAATGCCAGAAAATAATTAGCAAAAAGGTGATTAGCAGGAGCAGTCAGGCAAGAACTAAATACTTGTGTGCGACACGGTCAAATTTCAAACAGTTGTCACAAGAGCAGTTAACTTACAAGTCCATCTTCTCAAGAGATGCACAGATTTGGCGTGTAGCCCAAGAAAATATATCAACAACCTCCTAAATAAGAGCAGTTATACAAGCAGTTTTCTCTAGTTATACGGTAATAGTTAGTCTTGCACTTATTTACCATGAATGTCTCCTTTGTGTTAATTCAACATTATCACAAAGTTTGTGGTAAGGTAGTTCTCTTCTTCCGGGAGACCCTTGCTCAGGCATGGTTAGTGTCAAGCTGATAATTGTCCAGAATTCCAAACTTCTTGCTTTTGGTTGCTCCCTGTCTGCACCTAAAAGGATTGGCCTACCATGGGCAGAGCATTGAATCAAGCTATCTGGCTGTTTTTGTAAATAAAGTTTTATTGGAATACAGACACGTCTATTTAGTTAAGTATTTTCTCTGGCTGTTTTTGTGCTACAGTGGTAGAATGAAGTAGTTGCAATAGACCCTATGATATGGGAAAAAAATTTACTACCTGAGTTTTTACAAACATATGTGTTGACAGTTGACATAGAGCCGTGCTAGGTCTCAGCACATACTTTCCAAAACAGAAAGATATTTTAAAGGTAGGTCACTGATTCTGACTTCATGTCACGTCAGTGGCCAGTTCTTGTCTCTTGAGCACTCTTAAAATTTTCCAAGCAGTTAGCAATGTTTGTATTTTGTTTTGTAGTTAAGGAAGCAGAGGCTATCTTAAAAGAGAACTTACACTGTATTTGTTTGACAAAGCAAGAGGAAATATGTTATAAAATTTGTATGAAAATTCTTATGTAAATCTTGAAAATTAACAATAGACTTGAAAATATGTTCAGGACAGTTAAACACTGAGAAAGACAAAAATGGCCTTTTAAACATTTTTCTCTCTCTTTTTTTTTTCTTCAGATACATCTATGTAAATTCTTAGCTATTTTTAACAAAGCTTTATTGGGTGCTCTTTAAGGCGGGTTCTCTGCCAGCCCCTGGAAATAGATTACTTGCAGGAGACAAGATCCCTTCCTTCAAGGAGCATCTTATACCAAATATATATATATATATATATATATATATATATATATTTTCTTGTTAGTATTTCTTTCTTAATTTTGCAGCTCAGTTTTTGTGCCATGCCACCATTGAAGTAAATCTCCATTGATTGTTATCTGCTCTCTTATATTAGTAAAATAATAGAAAACATTGACTGTCCTCACATACACATAACAGAAATGTCAAATGTAGATTGTGCTATAAAAACCCCTGTCTCAGTCTGTTGGGTGAGGCCATAGAGCACAATGAGTTGACATTCGCTAGGTAGCATTCTACTCTGAAAGTCTCCAGCAGACCGCCATTCTCTTTCTCCCTCTCTGAATATGACTCTTATACATCCTTCCCCACGTGAGGTCTAAATTTCTCTGGTTCCAGTCTCCGCACTTACTTAGCACTTATCTACTCTCTCTCTTAAGACCTTTCTATATCTCTCTTTGTTATGCAGAGTAATTTAGACCCATCCCACTTCCTGAAAACCCACTTCTCCAACTCGGACATTTAGTGCCAGCAAACAGCAGAATTCCCAGTTACCAGCACCCATCTTTCTGGACAGATAGCAAATTAATTAGAAATAATTAACCTCTTTCGTGTCATTTTGTCCTTATTGTATGTGTGATCATTTCTGAGATGAACTTAATATCTTCTACTTAAAATACAAGGCGAAATGCATTTGAGATGCAAAAGAATGGCTGCTGTTAGAGCATCTCATTTTCAGATTTTACAGTGTTAGTGAAACTTTCCTGTACAAGATGTTGGATACCAGGTGGAGCTAAGAGCATCTGTGTGTCCATCCTTAGAAAGTGCTATAGAGCTAACTCTTTAGAGCTCAGGAGTGCAGCACCTCAGCAGATATTATTCAGAGTAGCGGTACTGGTACTTTGGGGATCACCAGGTAACAGCTGCTACAAGCTTTTCAGGGCCAGCTGATATGGTTTTGGGGGCTGGTGGTGAAGTCTTTCCCAATTTGAACATCAGTTATTGGGAGATTCACATATCCCATCTTGAAATCTTCACATTGACACTTCAAAGTAGGCATCTTATCCTCATTTTCCAGCCGTGGAAACTGAGGCATGTCCCTCTCGACTCTTCACAATATGTCTCTGTTTCTTTGTTCATGGTATATAAGAGGCACTTGTATATGGTGGTCAGTGGACTGGATATCTCTTCTTTATCGGATACATCAGGCTTGTGATGTGGTTAGTTCCTTTCATGAGACAGCTGCATTAGACTAGGGGACTAGGTTTTCAGACAATTACAAATTCGGTGACCGAGAGGGACATAACAGAATGTTCTAAGACTGCCCTTTTCTCTGAATCACTATTTTTGTAACGAAGGTGGGCCTCAGAGTCAGACAGTGCTCAGTCCCAGCCTCAGCATGAATACTTATTAAATGTGGGGAGTTAGCAAGCCACTTAACCTCCCAGAATCTCTATCTCCCTATCTCTAAAACACACGTAAGGATACCTATGTTGCAGGATTGTGCAATTAGTGCTCACTTACACAAGGCGACTGACTCAAGGCCCGGCACTTTGTAGGCATTCAAAAAAGGGAGCTGGACTTGACAGTGATTTCGACTTTGATGGTTTGCCTAGAAACCTGTGGTTCAGCACCCCCTGCTCCCTCTGATTATCTGGTGCTGCTTTCTGTCTCATGTATAAGAAGGGTGGGGAGAGGGTGTTCAGTTCTTCCCTTCATTAGGTTTCGAGGCTGCAGGCTCCTGCGCCTGCCGCCTCTCTGAGCTCTGCATGGCGGGGTGGACGAGAAGGGAGGGCCTGCCTTTCTGGTTATGGTGACTTAGCCAGTGCCTAAGGTACAGCCATCTGTTCAGCTTCTGATCTCAGGAGGCACGTAGGAAAACGGGAGGAGAGCAGAGGGGCCTTCATGCGGGGAAGGTGGAGCCGAGGAGGCAAAGGCTTCAGTAAACTTGCACATTTCATCCTGAAATTTTAGTAGGAGGTGAAACCATGCCTCCTTCATTGAATGTTAAACAGTTCGAACTGGAGAGGGAGAAAAAAAGACATGGAATTAGACCAATACCAATCGGACAAAAGACTTGGCTTTTCATTGCTTTCCAAATAAGTATATACACAAACACTTATAAGTTTGCACTACAATGGCAAACATCCAGACTTACAGGGTGCATTCTGTCTCTTTGTGGCATTTGTTTATTGGGACTGCCAGCACGTAGAAATGGCTTTGCATTTCACAACTCATAAAATTCGTAGACAGGAGATCCTGGTTCCGCTGTCATCATTTCCTGTGCAAATGGCCCCAGGGATCCTCGCTGACTCTAAAAGGCAGCAGCGTGTAGCTCTGAAGCTACAGAGCAAAATACAATTGTGAATTTGCTTATCCTTTTTCGCTCTGGACATTAACTAGAGTTGGCTTTTTATCCCCAGACATATCAGTAGAACGGCACAGGGGGACAGAAAGCAAATTGCCTTTGACCTCTTATTTACTAGTGCATTAAATTACTGGGGCACTGTCTTCCACTTCTGTAGATTTTAAACTAGATTTTCCTTGGTCCACCCAGGGGCCATAGGGATATTCTGTCTCCAGATACTTTGGAGTGTGCCTGTGTTCAGACTTGTTCTTAAATGTTTCTAAGAGGAGAGACTGGTAATCGTGGAGTACACACTGGTTTTCATGCTGTGTCTGTTGGAGGGGAGGGGAGTCCAAGTGAATAGAATTCAAACTCCCTCCCCGCGTCAGCTTCTCTCTCTCTTGTGTGTGGGGTTCTGCATTGTATTTAATTTGATGCTTGAGGGTTTTAAAATAAACCACTTTTATAAAGTTCTAATAGACAGGAAAGGAATCTGCGAATGCCCTGTTTTTAGGTAGACTTAGCATTTCTGCTTTTGGCAATAGACAAAATTTGCGGAGGAGAACGGATAAAGGGATCACGCATTATCCATTACACCATTTTAAACATAGCAACATGACACCTGCAATATTTAAGAAACAAGTAGGCAATCTAATTAACATGTTATCAGAGGGGAGAAAGATATTCTACAAGAGCTTTCTGAGTGATCTTTTAAAATATGTATTTTTAAACTCTAAGCATGTTCATGTAATGAAACTTATTATTGGATTTCTAAAATATCTGTGCCTTCAGCTCAAATTAGGAAACAAGAACATTCGATTCATAGGTACTGACTCTTCACTCTCTGCTAGGCAGACTTCTTCAATAACTTCTCATAATTTGAAATGGGAAGATCACACTGATCTGTATTCAGAATTGGCAGAATCCCAATCCACGCGGGTATCTGGAAACGATAGGTTCCAAACCTCCCAAAGGTCAGCAGTTCCGTCTATAAGATACAGTTGTTTAAGCGCAGTGAAAGAGTGGCCGGGGATGATCAAAGATCAGTGATGAAGATGACACAAGTTTAGACAACTGGCTATCGTGTGAGTGGTAACAGGGAAACTGTAGCTTTCTGTCGGATGCATCTGAAATTTACGTAGGCGTCATTCATGCACCTATTTACACACATGCACAGCTACACTCGCATATATAGTAACACACACACACACACATCTCAAATGGGCTGTCAGTGATTAACAAGTCAGCCCCCTTAAGTAGCTGGATAATCTGAAAAGTTAATAGTGAACAGTGTTACAGCTCATAGGATTAGTTAATTAGACAAAAGCTTGCAGGCAAGATCTCTGTAGTGTCTTCTGCTAAAGTGATGGAACTCACTTAGGCAACTGATGAAAAAAGCAGTGTGAACACTCTTCAAGGGAGGAGATGTGGAACGCAACAGAATAGAGCTTCAGCATAGCAGTAACGAGCTGGCAGAGGCATTGCCATCCAGTGATTGCCATTTGTCAGGGCCGGAAAAGGCAGAGGCTTGGGAAAAAGATTTATAATTTTGGTTACCATCTTTCCTACTGCTTCAAGGCAATTTTAATTACTTTATAAAAACAGTCTCAAAACTTGCATTTCCCTACATGAATTGTTGACCTTCACTTTCAAGGACGACTCTGCAGAATGCTTGTCCATAGTAGATAATAAATGCATTTTATTAGATTAAAGATGAATATTTAACCATATTGGGATTAATACTAAGATCTTATTATTTTAGAATTGTCTTGAGAAGAAAAACATGTTAGCGAATGCTGCATCTCATATTGTAACTGGCCTTTTGCTGTCCTTACCAGGGGTCTCAACAATATTTCTTTAACCTTTATACCAAAAATCACAAATATAATAACCTATATTGTCTAAGCAAGGGATTCAGATATATAAAGTGGAATGGTTAGAAAATTAAAGAGTAGTAAAATAACAATAACAAAACAACAACAATAATAATAATAATGAAAGTAGAATGCCAGCTTAAAATTGTAAGTGACCTCACATATCAGGTATTTGATTTTTTTAATTTTATTTTTATTTTCTTTAAGTTTAAAAAATTTTTAGTTATACTTGGCATACAATATTATATTAGTTTCAGGTGTACAACATAGTGATTAGATTTTATGTAACTTATGAAGCGATCACCATGATAAATCCAGCACTCATTGGACACCATACATAGTTATTACAATATATTGAATATATTCCTTATGCTATACTTTACATCCCCATAACTATTTTGTAACAACCAATTTGCATTTCTTGATCCCTTTCTCTTTTTCATCCACTCAACCCCACCCACCCCAATCTGGCAAACATCAAACTGTTCTTTGTATCTCTGAGTTTGTTTCTGTTGTGTTGATTTTGTTCTTTAGATTCCACATGCGAGTAAAAATACATGGAGTTTTGTTTTTCTCTGTCTGACTTACTCCAGTCAGCACAATGCCAGGTCCATCCATGTTGTTGTAGATGGCAAGATTTTATTTTATTTTTTTATTGCTCAGAAATATTCCATTGCATATATGTACCACCTCTTTTTTATCCATTCATCCATTTATGAACACCCAAGTGACCTCCATGTCTTGGCTATTGTAAATAATGCTGCAATGAACATATGGATTCACAAATCCCTTTGAAGTGGCATTTTGGGTTTCTTTGGATAAATACCCAGAAGTGGGATCACTGGGTCCTTCTTGTCTCTTGTTATAGCCTTTGTTTTCAAGTCTGTTTTCTCTGGTATAAGTATTGCTACCTTAGCCTTTTATATTTGTCTCCATTTTCATAAAATATCTTTGTGCATTCCCTCACTCCAAGTCTGTGTGTCTTTTGATCAGAAGTGAATCTCTTATAGGCGGTGTATGTAAGGGTCTTATTTTTTTAACCATTAAGTCACCGTACTTTTTGGTTGGAGCATTCAGTCTGTGCATATTCAAAGCAATTATTGATAGATATGTAGTTATTACCATTTTATTATTTATATTTTTTCTTTTTGTTTTCTTCTTAAAAAAATCCCTTTAACATTTTCTGTAATACTGATTTGGTGATGATGAACTCTTTTAGTTTTTTCTTGTCTGGGAAGCTATTTATCTGCCCTTCGATTCTAAATGATAATATTGCTGGGTAATCTTGGTTGTAGGTCCTTGCTTTTCATCACTTTGAATATTCCCTGCCAATCTCTTTTGGCTTGCAAAGTTGAGAAATCAGCTAACAACCTTATAGGAACTCCCTTGCAGGTAACCAACTGCTTTCTTTCTTTTTTTTT